>JAJOOR010029552.1:0-21021 GCA_036250505.1 Solanum acaule
TTTTAGATATATTATCTATTAATTGATCTAATTTGTCGTTATCAGTTTTTGTGATATTGAGTTTTTTATATTCCGGATATAATTTCTTTAATTTTCTTTTTATTTTTCTTAACTTTCTACTAGTATGTTTTTTCCTTAGTTTTTCATTATCCATTTTTCGTAGCGGAACTGGTATGTTTAATTTTCTTTGAGAGTTATTGATGTTCTTCCTGTATTCTTGGTGTTTTTGAGGAGGAAGAAGCAAAAAAGTACATTTGATCCAAAAACCTCAATTGAAAAGTGTTAAAAGTTATTTAGGGGGTAAATAATGATTTTGCAAAATCGGCGTTAAACAATAATGACATGGATGAGCCTTTTCTTAAATGTCAATAACATAGATGAGAATTTTTTTTTAACGAATATCATAAATGAGTCTTTTCTAAAAGTTGAATGACATATTTGAATATTTTCCCTTTTATTTTTTTTAGTGTTTAAAGAGAATTCACGAGTTTTCATTGAAGGGAATAAATGGTAAGCCTGATCAAAAGTTTAAAAGACATCATTGAGGTCCAAAAATTTTATATACATGTATTGACTTATGGGAATTTTATTTATCATCTATCGGAAACACTACCTATCAGGTGGGCGTACCCTCCACATTTCTCAGACCTAACTTTTGAATTTCAGCTAACAAAAGGAAATGGGGGAAAATTAAGAATCAAATAACAGACAAATTGAAACTGAATTATTAGATGTAATCAGGTTGATTGTTGAGTGTTAAAACTTTTGCCTTTTTGTACATGGATAAATAGATTACGAGAAGCATACATAAATATATTTTTGGAAAGTGTAACGACCGGTTTCCATCGTTATAGAAAATGCCAACGGGAAAAATTTTGGGCCGAAAAACTTTTTCGTAGTAATTTGGGATTTCCTAACCTAATCCAGATTTGGACAAAATCGGACTCTGTGAGGTCTAGGGAAATCTGGTAGCAATTGGGTGATCTAATTATGAATTTGATCACATGAGTAGATAGACAAGACGTTAAGAAACCATAAGACTTTACGGAATTGAATTCGAGCAAGTAGAACTCCTGGAATTGATCTTAGCGTGAACGGGTAGTTTTTGAGTGTCATTTGTGGAAGGTGTGTTGTGAAATGGGGGTCTTGAAATTATTAATTTTGCTCACAGGTTCCGAGCAAGCTGCTGAGGTGGGATTCTTCCCACTAGGGTGGGGTTGCTGTAGCGGGGTGAGTGCCGCCATAGCGGGACAGACGCAATTTAAGACGGAAATAAACCCCAAAATCAATTTATTCTGCACTTTTCGACTTTGAGAGCTAGGAGACGAACCCAAGTGCTTTCTTGACGGGTTTTCACCATTCTTAAGGCTAAAAGTAAGGTTTTAACTCCCCGAATCCATTTTTTGATCTGTAGAATGTAATCTAATGGGTAATTATCGATGGGAAAGACTTTTTGATGTGGAAATTATGGTGGAAAAAGCCCTAATCTGGGTATGGGGATCAAGGTTTGATCTAGGGTTGATAGAATTGTTGGTAATTCGGTTAATTAGTTATTGTTTATTGATTTCCGTATTATATTAATGGTTTGTAGACCAAGAACAAGCAGAACGAATTAGGAAAGAGAAGAATCAAGTTTCTTAGGAGATTCAAACTTTGTTTGAAGTAGGTGATGGTTGTGATTGCATGTTGTGTGATGTATGTTTGTTCTTGCTTCATTATAATACATGTATGTATGCAAATTTTGTATTATTGATCACACTAATTGTAAATGAGGATAGATGAATGATGTGGTCAAATCAGTCATAGGAATAAAAATTATCCAATAAAGACATCATTCAAATTAAGGGGTGACACGAATGTCAGATGGGGGGATTTTGGTTTTAATTATCAACTACAAACAGTAGTCACAGACAATACGAATTAATAATATATAGACGGATTCTTGGGATGTGATCGATTATAGGCTAATATAGACATATGGGTAATTGCAACTATTAGAAAATAGCTAGATATTAGTGAGTAGACTAGACTATAAGGGAGGTAATTTTCTCTCGAACAATTACCTCGAATCAAGTGATTTCTCTTGAACATCAACAAACATGCAAATTAAGAGCAGCCCAAACCTTAATCCATTTACTCTTTTGAGCTAAATGTGTGAGATTGGGTTTAAGATTTATTCTCTCAAGATAAACCCAAGTCAACCCAATACCCACAGACCATCAATCAATAATCTTAGTTCTAAAACCCCTCTCTCGAGCAAGCCAAGAACACAAACATAGAACTGCATTTGCAACTACAATTCTTAAATTAAACCACAATTAATGATTAAACTCACTTTTAAATAGAATTTAAACTAACAATTAGCAATACCCATAAGCTAAATCAGCCCATAATCACATGATCACACCCCAAAAATTGGGATTTTAGCTAGACGTCATAAAAAGGTAAAAACGGTTACCGAATTGATTATCCATCAACTAGGTAAGAGTGATTTCATCTTTAAAATGTTCCAATTTGATGAATCAAAGACCCACTTCCAATTTCTCAAAAGCAAATTTCCTCAATCCTTCAAAGCTAAGGAAGAACTCTAGAGAAAAACTATCTCAGATGCCTAAAGATTATTTTGTAGATTAAAAGGATAAAGATAAGATGCTCAACTAAAATGTTCAAAATCCTATTTATTGTCGCCAAAAATGTGCTACGAAACCCATTCAGTGAAGTAAGTCGGGATCGTCGAACCACTCGGCAAGCCTCCTTATGGTCTCTTCCATCAACCTTTTACCTTGACATTCAGCATCCTCAAGGTTTGTAAATTTGGGCGATGTATCTTGGCTTCGCGGAATTACTTGGTGATCTGCCGACTGTTGCTTTTCGTCACTGACTTGGTTCTTTCCTTCAAAGCTTTGCACAGTGGAACTTTAGGCGGTCTGATCAGCCACTTGGTGACACGCCGAGTGCTCTTTGCGATCCTCCAGCTCGCCAGGCTCACCCATCTTCATTTCTTCAGCTTGTTTTGTTCCTTTTAGGCTGTTTGTGTCCTTGCTTTGTTCCCCAATCCATATTCCTAAAAATCAAGGATTTAACATCAGTTATTGGCACATATAAGCATTTGAGGACACTAAATCTATATAAACAAATCCCTAAATGAGTCCAAATCTCGAACTCATCAAGTTCCAGCAGAAATCTTTAGCTCCAGCACTTTCATCAGCTAGTGTTCCATCCTCTAAGTTCCGACAGGATCAGAAAGGTAGGGCATCAGGCTCTAAGTCTCAGGGGAGTAATTTAGGCACCAGAACCTACCCAACTTGTCCAAAGTGTGGTAAGAACCATCCGGACGAGTGTCTTGCAGGAAAGGAATATGCTTTGGGTGTTGTCAGTATGGTCACAGGTTGCGAGATTGTCTTTCTTCTAAACAGGGTCAATGAGGTAACAATGGTAGGGCTAAGTCTACAACTTCAGCAGCATTAACAGGTCGCCCGACTCAGCAGGGTAACTCATCTCATATAGGTGGCGGATAGCGCCAGAATAGGTTGTATACCCTTCAGGCTCGCCAGGATTAGGAAGATTCTCCTGATGTAGTCACTGGTACGTTACAAGTCTTTAACTTAGATGTTTATGCTTTGTTAGATCCAGGGGCTACTCTTTCCTTTGTTACTCCTTTTATAGCAGTCAACTTCAATGTTAGTCCAGAAACTCTTTCAGAACCCTTCTTAGTCTCTACTCCAATCGGTGACCCATTTATAGCTAGACGGGTATACATAAATTGCCCTGTCACAGTCTCTCAGAAAGTCACCTCAGCAGATCTTGTAGAGTTAGAAATGGTAGGCTTCGATGTCATTCTAGACATGGATTGGTTACATTCCTATTTTTACTCAGTCGATTGTAGAACTAGGATAGTTCGTTTTCAGTTTCTCGACGAACCAATCTTAGAATGGAAGGGTAGTAGCTTAGCGCATATGAGTCAATTCATTTCTTACCTTAAAGCCAGAAAGATGATCTCTAAGGGTTATATTTATCATCTAGTTCGGGTTAAGGATTCAAGCTCTGAAACCCAACTCTTGAGTCAGTTCTAGCATTGAATGAGTTCCCAGAAGTGTTTCTAGAAGATCCTCCTAGAGTTCATCCCGAAAGGGAAATCGACTTTGGAATTGATCTCCTTCCAGATATCCAGCCTATTTCTATTCCTCCTTACAAAATGGCTCCAGCTGAGCTTAAGGAATTGAAAGAGCAGTTGAAAAATCTTCTAGATAAGGGGTTCATCAGACCTAGTATTTCCCCATGGGGTGCACCAGTGTTGTTCGTGAAGAAGAAATATGGTTCTCTCAGGATGTGCATTGACTATAGGCAGTTGAACAAAGTCACAATGAAGAATAAGTATCCCATCCCCAGGATTAATGACTTGTTTGACCAACTTCAGGGTGCTAGTCATTTCTCACAGCCTTCAAAACTTGGTATGGTCATTATGAATTTGTAGTTATGTCATTCGGACTAATCAATGCTCCTACAGCTTTCATGGACTTGATGAACAGAGTGTTCAAGTAGTATTTGGACTTGTTCGTTATCGTCTTTATTGATGATATCCTCATTTACTCTAGGAATGAGGAAGAACATGCGACTTATTTGAGGGTTGTCCTGCAAACTCTCAAAGATCGCCAGTTATTCGTTAAGTTCAGAAGTGTGAGTTTTAGTTGCAGTTTGTTGCGTTCCTTGGGCATATTGTGTCTAGCGAAGGGATCCGAGTGGATTCTCATAAAATAGAAGTAGTAAAACAATGGCCCAGACCTACCTCTCCTACATATATCAGAAGTTTCTTGGGTTTGGCAGGTTACTACAGAAGGTTTGTGGAAGGATTTTCATCCATAACTTCTCCATTGCCTAAGTTGACTCATAAAAAGGTTATGTTTCAGTGGTCAGATGATTGTGAGAAGAGCTTCACAGAACTAAAAACTTGGTTGACTACAGCTCTAGTTTTGACTCTACTAGAGGGTTCAGACGGTTATGTGATCTATTATGATGCATCCAGAGTCGGCCTAGGTTGTGTGTTGATGCAACGAGGTAAGGTTATAGCATATGCTTCTAGACAACTTAAGGTGCATGAGAAGAATTATCCGACTCATGACCTCGAGCTTGCAGCAGTGGTGTTTGCACTTAATATTTGGAGACATTACTTGTATGGTGTTCACGTAGATGTGTTCACAAACCATAAGAGCCTTCAGTATGTGTTCACCTAGAAAGAGTTTAATCTTCGCCAGAGGAGATGGCTTGAGTTCCTTAAGGATTATGATATGAGTGTACATTACCATCCTGGTAAGGCCAATGTAGTAGCAGATTCTCTTAGTAGACTATCTATGGGTAGTGTAGCACATGTTGAAGAAGAAAGAAATGAACTAGCAAAAGATGTTCACAGGCTTGCTTGCTTGGGAGTTCGCCTTATGAGCATATCAGATGGTGGTGTAACAGTTCAGAATGGTTCAGAATCTTCATTGGTAGCGGAGGTTAAGGAAAAAAAAGACAGTGATCCTATATTGCTTCAACTAAAAGGTGCAGTCCATCAACAGAGAGTTGAGGTTTTCTTCCAAGGGAGAGATGGTGTGCTTCGCTAACATGATCAATTATGTGTTCCTAAGGTGGGTGAGTTGAGACATCAGATTCTTGAAGAAGCCCAAACTCCAGGTATTCTACTCATCAGGCGCCACAAAGATGTACTGCAATCTGCGGGAAGTCTTTTGGTGGAATGGTATGAAAAGGGATATAGCGGATTTTGTGGCTAAGTGCCCTAATTGTCAGTAAGTGAAGGTAGAACATAAGAAACCAGGAGGTATGACTCAAGAGATTAACATTCCTACTTGGAAGTAAGAAGTGATCAACATGGACTTCATTACAAACTTACCTCGTACTCGCAGACAACATGACTCAATTTGGGTGAGAGTTGATAGAGTTACTAAGACTGTGCGCTTTTTGGCTGTTGAGACTACAGACTTGGTGAAGGACTATGCCAAGCTTTACATTAATGAGATAGTCAGGTTACATGGGGTTCCTTTGTCTATCATTTCAGATAGAGGTCCTCAGTTTACCTCTCATTTCTGGAAGGCATTTCAGAAAGGTCTTGGTACTCAGGTTAATCTTAGCACTGCATTTCATCCCCATACGGATGGTCAGGTAGAGTGTACCATTCAGACCTTAGAGGACATGTTGAGAGCTTGCTTGATCGATTTCAAGGGTAGTTGGGATGATCACCTTCCTCTTATAGAGTTCGCCTACAATAATAGCTACCATTCCAATATTCAGTTGGCCCCTTATGAGGCATTTTATGGGCGTAGATGTAGATCTCCAGTTAGTTGGTTTGAAGTAGGTGAAGCAGCCTTGATAGGGTCAGATTCAGTTCATGATGCTATAAAGAATGTGAAGCTCATTAGAGATAGACTTAAGACAGCCCAGAGTCGCCAGAAGTCCTATGCAGATGTAAGGAGAAAGGAATTAGAGTTCAAAGTTGATGATTGGGTTTTTCTGAAAGTGTCATCTATGAAGGGGGTGTGAGATTTGGCAAGAAAGGGAAGCTCAGCCCTAGATATGTAGGCCTGTACAAGATCTTGAAGAGAGTTGGTAAAGTGGCTTATGAGTTAGAGTTGCCAGCAGAACTAGCAGCAGTCCATCCGGTCTTTCACATTTTGTTATTAAAGAAGTGTGTGGGTGATCCAGTATCTATAGTACCTTTAGAAAGTGCGACTGTGAAGGATAGTCTCACTTATGAGGATGTGCCAGCTGAGATTCTTGATCATCAGGTTCAAAGGTTAAGAAACAAAGAAGTCTCTTCAGTGAAGGTTTTATGAAGGAGTCGGTCCGTAGAGGGAGCTACCTGGGAAGTAGAAGCAGCCATGAAGACCAAGTATCCTCACCTCTTTCCTTCCGATTCCATTCTAGCTTGAGTTAATAGTTCCTCTCCAGTTTTTCAGTCATTCATATGTAGCTTTAGTTTTAGTTTCTTGTTCCTTCGGTTTGTACTTGTATTTTCAGTGTATTTGCGTGTTCTTGGAACTTAGTTCAATTAGAAATCAGTTTCCAATGCTTAGTGGTAGGATTTGCAGCTCTTTCCCTCCATCTCCAGCTAGTTTAATCTTCATTCGAGGACAAATATTCCCAAGGGGGAGATAATGTAACACCCCGTATGCTAGAACTACCAAATGCAAACTTTTCAGAAGTTGCAGGTGCAACCCACGGTTGCCACCCACGGATCGTAGGGTGACCCATGGTCCATTCTGGTGGTCCGTAGTTCACCACCTGCAGCACTTCCCAGAAATCATCCAGAAAAATTTATCCAAGGGTTGATCCATGGCCGGACCCACGGACCGTAGGTCAAGCCATTAACCATGGTCCTGGTCCATGGATCAGACCACTCGACAGCATCTCCCAGAATCCCTTTCGACGGTTGACCGGCACAGACCGTTGGTCCATCCATGGTCCGTCGGTCAGTCTTGTCGGTGGCCCCGACAACTTTTAAGTCAGGGGTCGTTTGGTCTTTTCCCTATGCGTTGGACCCCTAAACTACGTGGTTTTGGTCAGTTTTAGCCTAGTGAACTAATTAGAACCTAACATAATTAATTATTCACCATAATCAAGCAAAACTTAGATCAAAACAGAGGAGGAAGTCGACCAAGCCCTAGTTCAAGAACGCAACATATTTTCATCAGTTTTAGCCTCAAAATCGAAATATTTCTCCATGAAATTCATCACCAGGTATGTGGGATTTCACTAGTGGGTTCCTTTCACCCATTAGGTCCCTAGAATTCTGACAGATTCTTGATTCCCTTCATATTACCTAGACCTAGGGTTTCTAGAATTTCAGCAGGTTATTATAAATTAGTTACTTTAATGTTCCTAATCAGATTATCATGATTATCGTATTGTTTTGCATAGATTCTTTCATAAATTCATAACCCTAGCTATGTAGTTCTTTTAGTTCATGAATTACACATGCTAGGTCAGTTATCTCAGTTATACATGCCTCAGATTTGAATGTTTCATTATTAGTACATTAATGTTGCATTTTCAGTTAGCATGTCAGTATTTTGAGCTATCCAGTGTTACAGAAATTCAGTCATAAATTGTTAATTACATAATCAATTGGGAGTAGCTTAATACCAAGTGGACTAGGGTCAGTCACCCTCAAGTCCCAGAAATACGTGCCCCGTAGGTTATTTGTCCCTCTGTGGGTATCAATTTAGTGATCACGCCAGTCATGCCTCTATAGCTCTAGCAGGGTATACTGGGTCCTCTCGATGAGGCGTATACATCGGACTCCACATTTAGCTAATGTGGTTTTATACCGGTTATTAGTAGCTCCCTTACGGTCAAATTCTATTGCATTGATCATGTTATCAGTTACAGTCAGATTTCAGTATCAGCATGTTATAAACTTGGTCATTGCATTCAGTTAGTTCATGTTCAGTATTTTCAGTATAGTATCATGCTTATCTTATGTCATTGCTCAGTTATATTCTTTGTTCAGTTATGTATTTTATTCAGCTTTACTCTATCATGCATGCTCAGTACCTTTCAAGTACTGACGCATACTCTGTGCTACATCTTCTCGTGATGTAGGTTCAGATCCTCAGCTTCTAGATCACGCATAGATCGATTCCCTATCTTCAGCTCAGCAGCATTAGTGGTGAGTCCTCGTTCTCCGAGGACAACTGGCATGTTCATTTTATCTTTTAGTCTTTAGTTCCAGTTTTGTTAGATTTAGCTGGGGCATGTCCTAGCACTTCTAGTTAGTTAGAGGCTTATTTCAGACATAGTTAGTTTCAGCTTTAGTATTTGAGTTTGACTTTTCAATTGTTGTTAAACTCTCAGTTTTCATATATTTAAACAATATATGGATATTCCCCATCATTTCAGTTTATCTCTTGATTTAGCTTCTGCGTTAGTTCATTTTTTTAGATATGTTCATTTTGCTTATGATATGCCAGCTCAGGGTTAGCTTGGGGTCACTTGTGATCCTAGGTCCTGTGTCCGCGTCCTGGGGGTAGCTTCAGGGCGTGACAAATATCATGGATCATTTTAAAATTGACTTAATTTATTTGGATCATATCGGTCACCTGTTTTCAACCAAACTATCCATAGTATATTACATTGACTTTGTCTCTAGCAAATCATAAATTGGACAAGTCACTCGATTTGACAATAAAGACAACTATTAGGAAAGAACTATAGTATAAATAAAACCTAAAAGATATACTATAATGCATGAATATGCACAATCTAAAATAGATATACAGACCAACAGTTGTTCAAAATTAACAGTACATGGCCAAACAGAAAAATTATCACAACATAAACATGCCCATTTGGATCAAATGAACATCATAAAAAAATATTTCAAGAAGCTTAAAACACATGTTTCAGTAACCTTAGGATATTTGTAAATCTCGATTGTTATATTAAATTTTGTGTATTATTAACCGTCATGGTTCAGTTTTTACCTATTAATATATTATCATCTCCCTTGCGTTATTTTTTTTATTTCTTATCTTAATATTTGTGTCTTCCAATTGATAAATAAACACAAAAAATTATATTCCTCATGCAGGGGATACATTTATTTTTGTAACACCTCTGACTTTTGTGGTGTCATTTGTTTTCGAGTTAAGGACTTACGAGTTAAAATTTGATTATTTTATTTTAATATATTGTTGGTGTTTTTGGAATATTAATTTTAAATTAAAATTTGATAAAAATATCTCTTTCGAAATGACTTAAGTATTATGTAAAGGATTATTTTTTTGAATTACAATATATGTTTTTATATTATTTTTTAAAGTTTTTATATTTTATTAATATTTTAATGAAAATAGTGAGATTAGTCATTTTGAAGAATTTTTATTGTGTGAGATAAACTTTATTCGAAATTCTTTTCTACAAATTGTGGTATATTTAAAAATATATTTATATTTTATCACAAACATATGCAATACCTGATTATAAATATAAAGAGGGAAAAATTGATCTTGATATCACTACTTCCACGTGGAAGTGGATTGGTTGTACAACATGATTGACCTTTATTGGTGGCATCATTTGATATATGCTAAAAGATACATAAGACATTGCCTTCTTAACTTATATATATAAAGAATATATTATAAGCTTCAACAAAATTCTTTTCACTTATCACTTCTTATCAATGTATATAATTTACAAACACAATTAGCTATTTTTGGGGGAACCGATGCATCTATACAAAGGTTGTAAGTGTTTCATTGATTTCAATTTTAGCTAACGCTATCGCTAGACGTCCTCCTCCCATGGAAAGATATATACATATATACAGCTTTTGGATTTAGTTCGTGAAGTGTGTTTTGTGGAATAAATATTTTGGCGATTATATCAACCACCATAAGAAAATTGATTATCTATATCATGTTATTGAAGTCCGTATTCAAGGTATGTTAAGGCAAAATTGTCTTTTTCATTTTGCACACAATTTGAAGAGTTATAAATCATCGAATGAGTTGTTTTTACTATTCTATTGCTAGAAAGACTCTCTGTGAAGGGCATTGGGAAGTCAACTGATGTTTTGCTTTGATTTTATCGTATTTTTCTAATACATGTATCAATGTGAAGTGTGTTGTTGGTAAAGTTATCCTCCGTCAAGTTTCTTATTTCTTTTGTTTATTCGCGAGCTATTGTCCTAAGATTAAGATTGAAATATTGGAGAATTATCATGTTATATCCAAGGGAGTTGTTAAGTCATTCTTTCTTGTCAAAACCTTTTAAAAAAAATTGTTATTTGAAAATGATACTAATATTAAATCTTGTACTTTATTCTTTTGGTTATATACTTGTAAGGCAACCTATTTCTAAAACGGACCATACTATTACCAATTTGGAGTCATTCATATAAATCAAGTTAAGCATATTAGCCTCCTTCTAAGTTCCTAGATGACTAATGTTCTAACTTGAAGTCGAGTCAAGAGCTTCGAATTTATTATGAGTCTGTAGACCTAAATGGTTGTATGGAAGCTAAATGAGTTCATGAGAAGATTCTAAGCACATTGAGTTCCTTTTTGAACATTCTTAGGTTTAAGTTACCTTTCTAAAATCGATTTAGGTATTTAGGTCTATTCTAAAAGTATATGAGGTTGTACGAGTCATTTACTTGTGATACAAAATTGATTACGAGATATTGAGAACAAGAGTACCAATGGACCAAGATTGTCAACATGATTATGGTAACACAAATGCATTGCGAATCCATGACATGACATGGTATGCATTCTACTCTCGAGCTATAATCGGAAGGTATGGGGCCTATTGCCTATCTTTATACGTATGAGACACAGATGGCCACAAGTTGGCGAACATGATACCGATTCACAACCAGAAAGCACCACCATTGCTAACATTTGGTTGGGTATGTCATGCATTTGCATCTATATATATATGTACTCACGACATACGATTAAACGAGCATATCATGCATATTTGATTGCTATTCAGTTTTAGGTGGTATCTCTACTACCCCTTTCTATCACATCTATTTATGACTTTAGTTTCTGTCTTACATACCAATATTTTTTCATTCGTACTGATATCCTATTTCCTAAGGACGCTACATGGCGTGCTGCAAGTTCGAGAAGATGTCTTGATCGGCCTTTGCAATAGGGGTGTTGTCTTAGCTGAGGATTGATAAGCTTCATTCTTCCTGGAGCTGTTGGTTGTCTATATGTTTTGTATACTTGAGTTTTGTATATAGTTGTTGTCACACTCCTTTTTCTCACGGCGGATAGGATTTTTCCAATTAAAGTGACGATATTGAATAGGGATTATTTTAATTTTTTCAGAGTCGCCACTTGAAATTGAGTTATGGTATTCCAAGTCACATTTTGTTTAATTCCTAATCAAAAGGAAATGAATCATTAATTTTGGTCTGCGAACTAGAAATTCGGGTAAGGAATTATGTTGACCGAGGGGAAGGTATTAGGCATCCCTCGAGTCTCGTGGTTCTAACACAGTCACTTTTATTGACTTATACTTACTTTTAAATTATTTTTGGATATATTTTATATGCTACGGTTTTGCTTGAACTTTTATTTGGTCTCAACCTAGATGCGTAACCGCATTCTTGGTTTTTATAATTTAATAGCTTCGAAGCATAACTGCTTTATTATATCGAGTGTGTCACCTAATAATTTATGTCTCACATATTGATTTTAACAAAATAAAATATTTACTAGAATAATTTTACCAAGGTGTGTGACCACATCCTTGAATTTCTTTTAAATGTTTTAAAAAAAGGTGTAACCACATTGTTGATTGAAACAATTTCTTTTTTAATGTGTCTAAAATTTTGTCTAATCATTATAAAACTAATATTTTTCCTTTATACATAAAATCAAGTAAAGTAAAATAAATCTAAATATTGAGGATACGATATATAATTCTGACATCATTTTTATATCCTTTTACTTTATATTTTTATATTTTGATTACTCTTAAAATTAACGTCAAAATTAGGCATACACTTTCTAATCGAACAAAACAATAACGAGTTGTAAAAAATAAATCTCATTTTTTGTTTGATAAAATAAAACAACAAAAATTTATTTATTTATTTTTAGCCTAACTATACCTACTTTATCATTATTATCTAAATCAAGACAAGAACAATGTTATGACCCGTTCATTTTTAAGAGATCACAACTAACAAATAAAAAAAATAAAAAATCATCAATTAAAGCTATCTTTATTCATGAAATAGAGATATAACAACTAACAAATTAATTATTTCAATCAAATTCATGAATAAAACAAAACATAAGAAAACTTGTCATAAAATTACATCAAATTCTATAAATAAATTAAATAGATAAGGAAAAGTTGAATACCGCAAAATTTTGATCGAATCTCGATTAGAACACCCACCAAAATTTTTGTAGGTGGTTTGTGATGATATATGTGTTGTGTTTAAATAAAATAGTAATGAAAAAGGAAAAAAATATGTGAATGTATTGATGAATTTTTGAAAGAAAAGTAAACTAAAAATAAAATGAATTTATTTTTTTCCTTTCCTGCGTGAATGTTGAAATGTTTTTTGTTGTGTCTGCGTCCGTCTTTTTTCTGTGTGTGCTGTTTTTTTTCTCTCTTTCTCGTGTATTTTTTGTGTTGTTGTGTTGTCTCTGTATTAAATGTGTGTGGGAGGATATGTATAGGTGTGTTTGTATGCAGAATAGGGGGAAGTGGGGTGTGCAGGTGGGTAGTGGAGTGAAGTTGGGGGTAGTGGGGTTTAAAGTATGGGGAGTTAAAGTTATTATTATTTTATATTAATATAATATAATATAATATAATAAGAATATTATTTAATTATTTTTTAAATTAACAGAAATTAAGTAGCTAATAATAAATTATAAATAAGAAATACTAGTTTATTTATTAAACTAAAATAAAATAAAACATATAATCTTTTATAAATTTTCATTTCTTTTTTAAACAATTGAAAAGAAAAAATAATAAAAAAACTTACCCAAAAGTATGATTATGTTTTTGTTGTTTTCAAATCCTTTAAAATAAAGTTAATAAAACAAGGTAAAAGTCAAAATATTTAATTTAGATTTTTATAAAATATTTAAGTTCTAAAAATGGTGTAAAACTTAAGTTCGGTAAAAAATTATGTGTCTACAGTTGTTAGCATCATTGGGGACTTATCCCAACCGGTTGAGTTGTAGTATTCGTAGAGACTTGTGGACATATCTGGTTGGGTCTTCTCAGCTTTAATTTATAGCATTGTCGGCTTATTGTATTTATGATTTCAGTTGATGCCTCGTCGACTTGCTAGTTGTTTATCAGTTAAGTTGTCCTTGGCGGACTATTTTATGTCTTTAGTGTTTTTGTGACCTCGACGATTAGTTATCTTCTTTCAGCATGTTTATGATGGCCTTATCGGCCCTCATTATTTAGTTTCCTTTATGTGTTAGTTGGTCGCGCGGTCAAGTGAGGCACCTAGTGCCTGTTGCGTCTCCGCTAAACTAGGGAGTGACAATTTTGTTTAACAGACTTCGATCATATGACGAATTTCACTAATTCACGAAGGGAGAAAAAAATGATAAAAATGGAACAAAAATATAAATGTGATGATCTAATTCTATGTTTTGGGAGTGCAAACATTAATTCTAAAAATTAAGTTAAAATAGAACCGTTGAAGTTTTTAACATACAAAAGCCACAAAATTAATGAATCTTGTACTATCACAGTATTTAAAAATATATATATATATGAATATTAAATAAGACAATTAATTGTATTGTTTAATTCAATTTTAATATTAGATGTGTTTCTAGTTTTCACCAGAAAGTTTAAAAAATAAAATTTTACCCTATATGTAAATTGGTTTGTTAGATTTTGAAGTGTAAGAGGTCATTTAAAAAAAATTATACTAACAACAACATTTCAATAATAATATTAATAAATGAAAAATAAATAAATCAGTATTTAATAAACATTAAAATAATTGACCATCGATTTAATAAGTGAATGAAAATACAAACTTTGAAACAAATCAAGGAATACGATAAAAGGACACTTCAAAGGAGGACGAAGGGAAACATATTCGGAGAGTCCAATGACACAATTTAGATTTGAAAAATAGTGAACGACATAAATACTCCATTTGACCATATGTACATAGAAAATAGTATTAATTAAAAATACACACACTGGTCTTTCGAATTTTTTGGTGTGGTCTGGATCTTGCACGTTAATATTTTAAAAAAATGGATCATCCAATAAAGTCATCACAAAATCATCATTCCAGTTGAGAAACCCAGAAATTGTAGGACTATCTGGTAAGTCAACAGATGAATTCGGACTGTTATTTATTGACGTTGATACACCAATTGAAGGGATATCCATTGAAGGTTCCATTTGTTGTGTCATTATAGGAGACACTGGAGAATACATTGGAGGAGCCATCATTAGTGAAGGCATTGGAGAATCAATCATTGGTGAAGGCATCAAAGAATCAATCATTGGTGAAGGAATCAGAGAATCCATTATTGTTGACGGCATTGGAGGGGTCAGTCCAGGTGTTTTTCCAACAACTATGTGTTGAGGCATTGGAGAAAACAGTTGTGGAACCATTGGAGGAAACATTTGTGAAAACAATAAAGGAGAAGGATCCCTTGGTCCTTCAGAATTGTTCCTACTGGGTACCACTGGTTCAACAATATATGGGTTGAGGGGCATTCGATGTAGAACCCTCTCCATCAGCCTCTTTTATCATTTGTTCACGTACTTGTTTGAGATTCTTCTTGATTACAGAACGTAGGTTGTTGAGATTGGAAGGTTTCATGTCAACAAAAACATTTTTTCTATCGAACACCTCATACATCTCATTTGTCATTTCCTTGACCCTATTTTCCTTTCTTACCTTTTGAAGTTGTTCCTCCAACTTCTTGATCCTTTGCATGGTGAACTCTTCTCTGGTCATCATGGTTTTAGATCTCTCCAATGTCGACAACTCCTTAAACTTTATAAAAGTGTTGCGTAAACATCATTATTTGGAAATGTATATGGTTCATTTCTGTAAGGGTCGTATATGACTCTAGCCACTTCAACATCACAAAGTGTTTTCAGTTCATTAGATTTTTTCAAGAGCCCTTTTAGTCTTTTATTATATGAGAATTTTCTTTTACTATCATCTTCAATCAAAGCATAGTTCACTTTGTTTCTAGTCATGGCTAAATGGGAGTAGAAATTTGTTTGTTTGGATATGAGGGATAAAATGACTTTGTTGTAGTAGCAGTATAGTTGTGATTTTCTTGCCTAGGATTGACTCCTATTTATAGAGAATTTTCATTCTGTATATTTTTAAAAGTTTGAATTATAGATTTTTTTTTTGCTAGCAAGAACTATTTTGGAAAAATACTAAATGAGGGGATATTAGATAAAAGTTAGACATAATCATCTTGAAATATATCTACTTATGGCTCTGGTATTATGTTGACCAACTTATTAGGAAATATAATAATATGGTTTAAATTTAAGTAGTGTACATAGAAAATGGTCATAAAGTTATCGCAAATGTATTTGTTTACTCATTTCCTTCATCGAGTTTTAAAAAAAATAAAAAGTATATTTTGATTCAAGGATGTACATAATTAAATATTGAAACAAAGGAACATTTATATATTGGTTAGGAATATTAAAATACAAATTTTGACGGTATTTGAATATGCTTAAAAATATTCAATTTGATGGTTAATTTACAAAAACACAATTATTTTTAAATCTTAAATGGTGATGTATGTATGATTGAAGAAGTTACTTCGCTTGTTGAAGTACATTATCTTAAATGGTGATGGATAAATTATATTTAGTTAAAAAATTATGTTGCTTTGAAATATATTTGAAACTAAATCTTGTTTAAATATGTTTTTGTTAATGTCCGATACTCACCAACCTGTCACTCGATTCACATTATATATATTTCTATATTAGTTTTGAGATAAATCAATCTGAAATAATTGCACAAAACACTTATCAAAATGATGTGTTTACAATAGTGTTAAAATTAAAAGATATATTTTATTCATTTTAAGAGTAATACTCAAGATGAAGAGAAATTATTTGAAGATGTCTTACTATATTTTTATCAAATGAATATGTACATTTATTACTCTGATGAAATACTCTCCTTTTATGGTCATAGTTCTATTATATAGAAAAGCGAAGTGGAGGACGACCACTGGCAATATCGTAAATATGTTCATTTAAAAGGAAAATTGTTCAAGCAAACCATGAGGTGGCCGTTCTTTTCTGTAACGACCTGATTCTGTCGTTAGAGAAAAGCCAATGGGGAAAGAATTGGAGTCAGAAAACTTTTTGGTAGTAACTTGGGATTTCCTAGCCTAGTCCAGATTTGGACGAAATCGGAGTCAGTAAAGTCTAGGGAAATCTGGTAGCAATTAGGTGATCTAATTATGATTGTGATCACATGAGTAGATATCTAAGATGTTAAGGAACCCGTACGACTTTACGGAATTGAATTCGGGCGAGTACAACTCCCGAAAATGATCTTAGCGTGAACGGGGCATTTTTGAATGTCAAGGGTTGAAGGTGTGTTGTGAAATGGGGGCTTGGAATTCAAATTCCAGCATTCTATCTCCGTGCATGCCGCCGTAGCGGGATGGCTGCCGCTATAGCGGGATGGGTCCCGCCGTAGTGGGACATACGCGACTTAAGTTAGAAATAAAACCCCAAAAATGTTTTATTTTGCACTTTTGTACTTTGAGAGCTAAGGAACGACCCCAGGGATTTTCTTCATAGTTTTCCACCATTCTTGAGGCTAAAGGTAAGAATTTCCCTCCACTCATCCATTTTTGGATCTGTAGAATGTAAATTCGTACATAATTATTGTTGGGGAAGGGTTTTGATCTAAAACTAATGGTGGAAAAAGCCCTAAATTGGGTATTAGGATCTTGGGTTTGGTCTAGTGTTATTGGGTTTGTTATAATCCGGATAATTAGACATTTGATTGTTGATCCTTGCGTATATTAATTGTTTGTAGACCTAGAAAAAGCGGAAAGAATCCGGAAAGGGAAGATTCAAGTGCCTTAGGGGATTCAAGCTTGGATTCGAGGTAGGTGATGGTTGTGATTTCATGTTGGTGTGATATATATTTGTAATTTCTCATTATAATGCATGTATGTATGCGAATGTTGCATTATTAATCACCTTAATCGTCAATGTGGATAATTGAATAGTTGCATACCATGAATCACCTCTTGTTGTATGATTGTGAGAATGTACATTGTGATTGTGGTTTGTTAAATGGACCGGGTGTTGAGTTCCGACACACTAACATGAGATCGGTTACCACATTCTGGCATAAACATGGGATCGGTTGCCACATTTCGACATAAACATGGGATCGGGTACAATGTTCCAGTATGCTAACAGTTTGGGTGTGGGTTCCATGAGAGGACCATTGAATTGGGTTCTGTGAGAGGACAATTGAATTGTGTTGTGTATCTACTTTTGATGATTACGTTCATATCTAATGATGATTGATAATGGAAGACTGTATGTTGCTCTAAATTGATAATCAATGTGTATTATTGAGAACGTGAGATGCTACATTGATCCTGAAAAACTTATTTATATTGTATATGTTCGGTATATGCTTGTTTTATAATGTTGTGATTACATGCATGTATTTCACTTATTGGGATAGACGTGTGATCCTACCAGTACACTGTGGTTGTGTACTGATATTGCACTTGCTTGATTTTTGTTGAGTACATGGCATCTTCAGGCGGCTATTGATAGACCTCAACTAGGTGACTGTTGAGCGTGATCAGATTCAAGGGTGAGCCAGTTCTTTCAGGCTGCCATGGATCTTTCTTGTTTAAGTCCACTCTTTTCGAACTTAGACTATTTGTTTAAGGTGTTTTGTTTAGCTTCGGGGTTGTATCCCTTGTTCTTGGGCTTGTCGTTAGTAGAGTTTTGGTACATTGACTTTTAGGTTCTATGGGTTGTTCTTGCGCATTAGTTTGGCTAGTTTATTTAAACCTTTGGAGTTTATGGGAACTCTATATAATTTCTGCATTTAAACCTGTTTTCGTAACTTAAATGTCTTAGTATTTTGTTTAAGTTGGTTAGCTAATTAATATTAATGGTTCTCCCACTGTAGGGTTAGTGTTGGTGCCAATCACGACGGTCTGGGTCGTGACAAAGTTGGTATCAGAGCTCTAGGTTCGTTGATCTCATTCTAACAAAATGAGTCTAGTAGAGTCTTGCGGAACGATACGATGACGTTCATACTTTTCTTCGAGAGGCTATAGGACTTTAGGAAAAACTCAATTCTTTCTACTGCTTCGTGCTATGACTTGAATCCAATTAGTATCTAGGTGATCCAAATTGGTATATTTCCTCCTTCACTCTATGGTCTAAACTAGTGCAACAAAAGTGGTAACACCATCACTAGCAAGAGAGGATGTGTATAGACTACCGATAGTTGAATAGGGTCACCATTAAGAACAAGTATACATTGCCTCAGATAGATGACCTTTTTGACCAATTGCAAGGTACATTGGTTTTCTCTAAGATTGATTTAAAGTCAGGTTACCATCAGTTAAAGAGTAAGGCGGTTAAGAATTGGGTTCGATCAATTTTTATGATTGAAATTAACAGTCTTGTGGGGCTCGCTAGCTACTATTGTCATTTGTGGTATGAGTTACGTCCAATTGGTATCTCCCGATTCCAATTGGTATTTCAACGAAGTGAACTAGACGTCGTAGTCCCGGCTGAAGGGACACAAGCAAGTTAGTTGGAACTGAGAAGGTTCCAATTGGTATCTGGCCTTAGGGGCCGTATAAGGCATAGATGATCACTAATGGCCGTCTATGGAACCAACTAATTAAGGAATTTAGACTTGTTTGCAAGTTGTAACTGCTTGAGTGTCGTGAAACTTGTTGTGAAAAGAAAGTCATCACGAGATTAGGTGCAAGGGTCTAGATAAATTACGATGTGGTTCGTAAGCGAGAAATCTGGACGTGCGTTGCAACCAATTGATAACCGTGTGAGAGTCTGGGTGTATCCTGAGATATGTGTGTGGTAGTGTTGAAATGATGTAAAAGGATTCTAAAGTGCATACTTCGTTGGGGTGACCGGAGGGGTAGACAACGATTGTCCTAGCTGAAGGGATTTTCCTAAATGCCTAGTTATAGCTGGGAAATCTAGGGGAAATATAGAAAAGAGAGGAACCCCAGAAATTGTTGGCAGGGGTTCTGTTTCCGTCAGGGCCGCTGGGGCAAGATTTTCCCCGCCACGGTGAGACCGCCAGTACGGGATTTCACCCGCCAGAGAGGGATAGGGCGAGACAAAATCTCAGCCCAGTCTCATATGTTTTCCCCTAATCACAATTATGGACCCCAAATCATACCCGAACTAACCCCCGCGATCTAATTCAGTGTTCACCAATCAAATATAAGTTATAAGGTATGTTAAAATTGTGGAGAACCTGGGCATATGAGGAGGAAACCACCGAGGCCGTGGAGGCCGGGGAAATGGTAATGTAGGTAGATGAGTAATGCAACCAGGAAATGAGGTTGCCCGTCAAGAGGACATGGCTCAATTTTATGTTTTTCTAGATAAGACCGAGTTTGAGGGTGTGACGCAGTGGTCACAAAAGCTACTCTTGTATATGCCCGAATGATTATTGTTTGGTTTGATCCGGGTTCTACTTGTTCGTATCTGTCAGTTCAATTGCCTTGGGATTTGATGTGGTTTGTGATATACTTGATGCCCCCATCCACGTTTCTAACCTAGTTGAAGAGTCGATCATAGTCACCCATGTATATCGTGTTGCCTTGTTGTGTTTATGGATTTTTAGATTTGGGTTGATGTGGTTATGCTGGATATGACTGACTTGATATAATCTTAGGCATGACTAGCTTATCCCCCTATTATATCGGGATTAATTGTAATACTAAGTCAGTAACTCTAGAGATCCCCAGTAGGGAAAGATTAGAGTGGGAAGGGGTATACAAGCCTAAGCTAGCTAAGATCATATCCTCCATTCAGGCTAGCAAACTGGTAGAGCAGGGTTGTTTGGCTTATTTGGCTCAAGTTTGGGATGTTGAGGTTGAGTCTCCCTCTATTGAATCTGTTTCTGTGGTGTCTGAGTTGTAGGAAGTGTTTCCTACAGATTTTCTTGGAATGCCTCTGGATAGAGATATAGATTTCTGCCTTGACTTGGAAACTGACACTCGCCCCATTTCCATCCCTCCGTATCGTATGGTTCCAGCATAATTAAGAGAGCTTAAGTCTCAAAATTGATTTTAAAAATAACGTTATCAAAGATACTTCATCCAATTCCAAGTGTCAACGATCGTTAGTGTCACGACCCAAGCCTAGGGCCTAGACGTGACCGGCGAATGGGGAACCCGAAGGAACCCCAAACAAGCCTCATAGCGTATCATTACACATCCTTGGTCGCGGAAGCAATTAAAATGACCATAAGCAATA
>JAJOOR010029553.1:0-19694 GCA_036250505.1 Solanum acaule
TCGGCCTTGTAGATCATCATTCTCGCTAACATATTCCGTCTTGGCCTTGTTGAGACCATACTTTCATAACAATGTTGCATATCTTGTGTGAAGATAGTAACTTTGAAAATAATTAAATGGGTGTTGATTTCACTGCTCAGAAATTCAACAAAAACAACAAAAAACATTCCGCAGTCACTATAAAAAAGAAGAAGATACATTATAAAAAAAGATCAAATGTGTAAGTGAAGAAAAAATGATTCAATAGTTACAGACTGTCGCTTTCTTGTTGCATAATATCTTGAACAAATTCCACCTCAAACGAATGTTGTGGATCCAATAGTAACATGTGAATACATAAAATTACAGGAATAAAAATACATATTGTTGGTATTGCAGATCTGGATATGGCCGAGGCAACCCTTCTACCACTTTTCTTGGGTGTTTTTGCATGTGCCTCCTTTCTAGCTTTTGACTTCTTAGAACTTTGCTTAGCCATTGTTATAGTATCTTCATAATCAAAGATTCGATTAGTCTTGGTTGTGACTATTTGGATAATCCCAATACTAAAAGACGAATGATCCATAAAGTATAAGAAAATATTTAAAAACTGAAAAAAAAAATTGAAGATGAAGAGACTACCTATTTCAAACTCTGAAATTGATTGAATGGCGAGAGATTTAGTTTGAAATTCAAAATTGGAATAATCAATCTGTTGAGAATAATGGGGGAGAAAATTTGGAGATGGAATCGTGTGTTGTGGGAAAATCAGAGGAGAGATTGAGGGCGAAAATTAGGGAATGGAAAACATCAATTTGGCTTCCAAAAAATAAAGTATTCGGTTAAGTTGAATTGGGGGAAAATAAGGGATTTTTGTATTTTAATAAAAGAATAGGGAAATATTGAGAATAGGTAAAGTAATGTTGTGTACTTAAGTTATTTGTCCTATATTTTTCCTTAAGGGGAATGTTGAGATATTATCTCATGAATGTCATTTTAGATGTTCTTAATTAATATACGACAGTGTAATTTTTTATTATTATTATCTTGATTCTTTTAGTATGTTGTTAATTTTATTTTGTATAGTGTATGATGCTCATTATTAAAAAAAAACCACTCCATTCTATTAAGTTTAATATATTTGTATTATTTAATAATTTTAATTTTTTAAATAAATTTTTAAATTTAGGGAGACCTAGCTCAATACAAATTGTAAATAGTATTGCTACAAGTTTAAATGTCATTAGTGACGAAATTTTTTATTTTCGAAAGCTCAATTATTAGTGACGAAATTTTTTATTT
Source organism: Solanum acaule (assembly GCA_036250505.1). Taxonomy (NCBI): domain Eukaryota; kingdom Viridiplantae; phylum Streptophyta; class Magnoliopsida; order Solanales; family Solanaceae; genus Solanum; species Solanum acaule. Next base: position 1,282 of record JAJOOR010029553.1, read on the forward strand.
TCGAAAGCTCAATTATTAGTGACGAATACATTATTTTTTTAAGAAGATTACATTTCGTCGTTAAAGTATGACATTTTGTGACAAAAATATTTTTTGTCCCAAAAATTGCCTACTTATTTATGATATTTTTTAGTGACAATTTTATTTTGTTGGCAAAAGAATTATTTTTAGTGACAACATGATTGTTTCAACTACAAAATTATTTAAATATAAAGTTGTCACTAATTTTTACCTTTAGGGACAACAAAAAAATTATATGTAAAAAGTAGTTTTTAGTGACGAAATATTATTTTCTTGACTACGAAATACATAAATATTAGTGACAAATTGCATCGTCACTAATTAAACTAAATAGTTAGTGACACATCATTTTCGTCGGCTCTAATAACCTATTTAGTGACAAAATTGTATCTTTACCTACAAATTTTAATAATTTTTATGACGAATAAATTTTTCATAAATACGAAGCATTTTGGGACACAAAATATTTTCGTAGTTAATACATTTCTATTTTGTGACGAAACACTAAATTGTCTCTGTATACATTTAGTGACCCATGCTTTTGGGACGAATGACTGACGAATTATTTTTCGTCACAAAATTCTTTTTGTGAAGAAATGTGAGTTTCTAGTGACAAAATTATTTGTCGCTAATAATCAAATTTGTTGTAGTGGTTTTCATTCTAGCCATGGGTTCTTCCTAAAAGTGATTTCATTGAGTTATTTGTCTTATATTATGGATAATATGATGTTTAATGGTGATTTTTATAATAAAATTCCCCATGAACCCATGAATTACACCATGACCCCAATTTCATGAATTGTGATAGGTGTATTGATGCAAGATGAATACTATGAATTGTATCTATGATATTCTAGTTATTGAAACTTGTTCTATTCATGCCTAGTGTAGTATTTCTAGGTTTAATTGTGATACAAGATTCATGACCCTTGAGGGGGTAAATTGCTAGGGTTTGTACATGTTGATGAATGTTGTGTATGGACTCATGATTCACTTAGAAAGTGAAGATCCTATGACTATTATGTAAAGTGTGGTATTGTTGAAATGTCATTCTCCCCTTACCCTACACATTATTATGTATGAATTGTCTAGGATAAGGACAATATTGTTGTGTCGATTGAAAGGCCATTTCTCATGAAAACAGTATGAATATGATGTGAAAGTTCTACTCACATGTTAATGTTGATTCTATGTTTGAAAGTACATTCTCACTTTATTGAATCTATGAGCTATTTTATGAGTTGTATTGAATGAAGGGCAACGTATTCCTTCACACATGTAAGTGCGATTCAAGACTAACTATGTATAATTTGGGAAATAATGATTCGCACCGAGTGGATATGGTCAATGAGCTAGAGGCCGTCCCGTCAATACAATAGGCCGGGTCATCTAGATTATTCTCATGAGATGAAAGCTCCTCCGCCAATACAATAGGTCGGGTTTCTAGAAGCAATCTCACTATCCCATAACTATGTGCCCACATAGGTCTTTAGCTAGTGGATCCTCTTAAAAGCTAATACATTTAGTTCTACCTTAGGCAAGTAGGACACATTCTTTCGGTGTGGGGTTACATGACACCGGATTCCATGTCGCTCACATGGTCTATGTCGGTTATGGCTATTCTTCCCTATATGACAAGATAACGAATATGATACAAACTATACTTATGACTTATTGATGAGTGTACTTAGTAGGAATGGAGGTATGGGACTTCACTTTTACATTGCACAAGTAGAATTAGTAGGATGTTATGGGATGGTTTCTTTATGTTAAGATGAGATATGAATGTATGCATGTATGTTAAATGGATAGTTGATATGAATGACTTCCTTATATTCAAGTAATGTACATGACTATTTCCTTATTTATGATTATTGATTAGGATGAGGTCTAAAGATGATATGTATGACTAAGGTAGCTTCAAAGGAGTACTTAGTATGGTTGGTATTATGCGATGCCAACCATACATTGCACAAGTATTCCTTAGAGTTGCTAAGGTGGTGGTTTTATTATGTTATGAAAGTTTAATGTAATTATGACTTGTGTTTTCCATTGAAAGTGCATGTTGATTTCCAAAACTTGATAAATGCATACATTTAACTAAAATGTCCTTTTTATCATATTTCAAGTATTTTATGCATGCTTCCATACTTAGTACTTTATGTGCTAACCCATTTCTTCTACATTTTTATAACTGTAGGTTCCAACTAGGTGACATATACTTTCCTTTCTTGAAGAAGGCTTGGATTGCTTATCTCCAAGACTAGTGGTGAGTCCTCAAGTTCGAGGACGGATTATCCATTTCTTAGTTTCTATTGTACTTCTTCTATTCAGATTTTACTGATGTAAAGGGCAAAGTCCCAAACTTTGTATTCCTATGTTTTAGATGGTGAATGAGACAAGGTCAAGACTCTTATGATTTTCTTCTATGAAAAAGAAGTTTGACTTCGATTGTAAAAAGTTTTAAATTTTCCGCATTATTCTTATGGCTTTATGTGTATGATTATGCTAAGGGCTTGTATGTGACCCCTTCTGGGGTCAAGTACGCCGTGTTACATCTAGGGGGTACCCCTGGGTCGTGACAACTATAATTTAGGCATGAATAATGACATAATTCAATAAAATAAATCAATATAGACTTAATCTCTTCACATGCTTCCATAATCAATTAATCCCAAATCACAATTCATAATTTAGTATTTTGGGGAATCATGGGTTCATGGGGGAATTTCATCATAAATCAACATTAATTCCTCAATTCAATCATAATTCATCATAAATCAACCTTTGAAAACGTTTTGTAATTGAACCCATGACTTAGATTAAAACCCTAAATTTTGGGGGAATTTTGAAGCTTTGAAATCATGTTTTGAAGGGACTCTTTGGGTGGAATCTACCCAAAGATGAAAACTACCATACCTTGAGTGAAGAAACTCCACGAAATTGAGTAAGAAAGATGAACTCTTGAACTCCAAACCTTGACTTCTTCTTCTCCGATTGTGGTTTGTAGAGAGAATTATTTGGAGAGTAGGTAGTCTCTATTTTTCAGTTTTGAGAATAATGAGTTGTAAAAGAGTGTTTAATAGCGTAAAACAGCCTTAAATAACTCTAATTAATCAAAATAAACCAACCCCTAAATAATCTAACCACCCTAGGAATTTACCACATTGCCCCTAACTTGGCCGAACCTAGGCAGAACTCAGGGGTGGCCTACGCCCACAAACCCACAGACCGTAGGTGGGCTGACACCCCGTCCTGCAGGTATGTTGTTGGGTAAGAAACCCCTCATCTAGGGCCTTGACCTACAGACCTCCCCCACGAGGTGTGAATGGACCTACGGGGCGTAGGTCCCATTCGTAGGTCCTAAGGTTTTTGACAGCTTTTTGGTTCTTGGGCTGCTTTAGAGTTTAGACTTTAGGGTCCTCCTCAAGGACCCTTGGTTGGTCCTTGGGGAGTCATACCTTGACTTTTAACCCCTAAACCCCTCAACCTAAGCTTGGGAACTCATTTTACAACATAAAACCCGATAACAAACTCAACAATACACTCGTAAGGCTCTAGTTTCACCTACTAGTTTTCCGAGTCGTTACACTTGCCTTGGCAAGCCCTTTTCCTTTGGCTCTTGCCTTTTGTCTTTTCTTGTCACCCTCTTACATAGCCCTAGTTGTCCTACTAAACCACGGGGTGTTACAATATCTCCCCTTTGGGGACATTTGTCCTCAAATGACATATTAGGCACCTCTTAAAGATAACGACTCTACACTAGCAGCCTGTCATGCATGCATCACATCTAAATGCACACAACCAAGGAGGAAAACATTAACTCCAAGCTAAACATACTCAATGCAACACAAGGAAGTAGGAACTTCATCTAACAACCCATTATGCATGAAATCTAATAGATAATCATGTCTAAGGAAGAACTACCATCTCCGAGATAAAACATGCTCAACAAAAACTCATGGAGCTTATATGTAATTCTCTCTCAAAAAGCATTCATTCAAGGAAGAATCTCTCAAATTCGAGCTAAGGCATGCTCATCAATTCATCTCATGAAGTCTATAGGAAACTCATACTCAATGCACTACAACATGAGGAAATAAGTCATGTAAACTCATTTTTATTCAAGACACAAGCTTTCATGAAAATGCATCACATAAGGAAATCATGGAAACATCTAAACACACATGACCTCAAACAAGGGGCTAACCATAAGGATCTCTTCGTTGGTTCTCCCTTTCTTAACTTGCCGATCTAACATCATAACAGGAACTCCCTCATAGGAACAACTTTCATCCAATCCCAAACCTTCTAAGGGAACTAGGGATGCTGGACCTCTAACACCCTCTTCTTAACTTAGAGACAGGGAAAGCCGAATACACCAATGCCAACTCACTTGGCAAAGCTAACCCATAAGCACCCTAACAACATGAATCAAGATCTCATATGGGCCTACAAAATAGGGGCTAATCTTTCCATTGCTACTAAACTCACTACGCCGTTCATGGGTGGGATATTTCAAGTAAGACCAATTCATTAATATTATGAACACACAATGACTTTTCTATCTAGGCACACTATCTCCCCCTTGAGAGGGAGCCTCAATGGAATTTCTAAGCATTGTCTCTTTCAATTCTACTAAGGTCGGATCAAGACATTGCTTAACTGTCACATCTAACACAAAAGATGATCTGGAACCATCTTAAACCATTACACTACCCTTGGTAGACCTCTACTACCCAAACAACATTACCACAATCATAATAACCATACCGGGTTCTAAAAGTTGTCTTCAGGACACCACCATTTTTCACCCTCATTTGGTGTTATTCAGACCTAAGGTCAAATCTTAGAAAGGTAACTAACTCTTTGAGGTTTGTCAACACTTGAACCCCTTTCCCTCACCTTCACTAGGTGTACATGCAACCCTTAAAGTCAACTTTAAGATAAAACATAATCCAAACTTTTGGCATAGATTTCCCCCCCTTCCACTCTTGGATAAGCTCATTCGGGAACTAACAATTGACTATACGGGTTCTACAATAACATAGGATAATAATAGGAGTGCAACAAAACCATTACATAGATAACATCAAAATCTTGCAAATCACAAACATCAATTAAGAAGCTATCAATATACCGGGATACACATCGGGAGCACACCCTTCTTCAAATCTAGCTTTAAGTGCATAAAACCGATTTCTCTTAGAAGCATCATCTCTTCCTTTAGCATTTTTCTTAGGACAATTCCTACTTTTGTGAACACTTTTACCACAACTAAAACAACCCTCTATGCAGGGGCGGAGCCACGTAGGCTCAAGGGTGTCTGACACCCTTCGTCAAAAAATTATACTATATATACACGTAAAGTTTTGACTTTATATTGGTATATATAGAATTTGGACCCCCTGAAATAACAAAGTAATGCGCAGTGGAGTTTGCAATAGCCGACGCAATCCTACTCTTTGCCCCAGTTTGATTCCCTGCAGGGATGTTTTCTTTTTCTGTAATTATTTTGACTTCTTGAATTCAATTAAGAAATAAACATGCGTAATATTAACATAAATGTTCAGTAGCTTGGTGGTTAATAGTGTCATGAATGGCTCTAGGACCCAAGTTCGAATCCCTCCTCCACTGACTATTTTTTGCAATTAAAATTGAATTATTTCCTTAAATTTTAATATCGTTTCCTTGTGGAATAAGATTTCCTTAAATTTAATACTTTTTCCTTGTGGATTTCTTTCAATTAAAATTGAATTATTTCCTTAATTTTTAATAACTTTTCCTTGTGGAATAAGATTTCCTTAAATTTTAATACTTTTTCCATATGGAATAAGGTTTTCTTTCTCCATAAATAGGAGACTCATTTAAACAAATTATATCACAATATTCTTAAGAATAGATTCTCAATAATTCTCTCCCTGTTTTTTCTTCTGGTTCTCTTATTTTACAATAAAAATAACCAACTTAATATTTTAGTTTCAAGTTTCAATGGACATGAGGAATTATTATAATAGAGTACCAAAAAAAAGTTCGACTTCTCTAAGTCAACCAAATAAAGAAACAACGGTAGATCAATTAGAGATGTTGTCACATTCTTCTCAAAAACAAAGCATTGATTTAAATACTATAGAAGTTGATCCAGCAAAAAGAACTTCAATTTTAAATCATGATCCAAATCTTTATGATGAAATAAGAAGGGCATATCTTTAACTTGGTCCTTGTCGACCAAATATTACAGAATACCTTCAATCATATATTGCTAAAGCAATGCGTCGTTTCAACTATGATTGGTATAAAGTGTATGATTGGTTAGAGTATAGTGACAGTGCAGATGCAACATATTGTTTACCTTGTTATTTATTTAAAGGCAATAATATTCATCAAGGTGGAGGTGAAGTATTTTCAACAAAAGGATTTAACAATTGGCACAAAAAAAGTAAGCTTGACGAACATATTGGTGGACCGACTAGCGTTCATAATCAAGCAAAGAGAAAATGTGATGATCTAATGCAACACCGACAGTCCATTCGTGTTGCATTAGATAGGCAATTTGATCAGATTAAGCTTGAATATTGGACTCGCTTAAATGCTTAAATTGATGTGATAAGACTTCTCTTGAATCAAGGATTGCCACTACGCGGTCATGATGAAAGTGAATCACCATTGAACAAAGGTAATTTTGTTAAAGTTCTTTCCTGGTACAGAGATAGGTGTGAAAACATCAAACCTTTCGTGTTAGAAAATGCTCCAAGAAATAATAAATTGACTTCTACAGATATTCAAAAAGAACTTGTGAATGCATGTAAGATAGAAACATTGAAGTCTATAATGGAGGATCTAAATGGTGATTATTTTGCTCTATTAGTTGATGAATCTTTTGATGTGTCACGTAAGGACCAAATGGCTATTGTTTTACGATATGTTGATAAAAAAGGATTTGTAGTGCAAGCATTTACTGGACTTGTTCATGTTAAAGATACTAGTGCTTTATCTCTAAAGAAAACAATTGTTAATGTGCTTGCTCAACATTCATTAAGTTTATCTTATGTACGCGGACAATGTTATGATGGAGCTACCAATATGCAAGGTGGTATCAATGGTCTTAAAATGTTGATTAAGAAATAAAATAAATCGGCTCCTTTTATTCGTTGTTTTGCTCATCAACTTCAACTAACTCTTGTCGCAGTTTCAAAAAAATGTGTTCAAGTGGGAGAACTTGTGTTATTGGTTTCAAATATTTTGAATGTGTTGGGAGCTTCTTTTAAACGAATGGATGAATTACGACAATCTCAAAAAGATAATCTTCAAAAGGCATTAGATATGGATGAAATAAAAACAGGTAGAAGCTTGAATCAAGAACTTGGTCTTATTAGAGCCAATGATACTCGTATCTCACTACAAATCATTTCAAAATTTTATACTTTTGTTTGACTCTATTATTGATGTACTTGATATACTTGTTGAAGATGCAAATACTTTAGATGAAAGAGCTTAAGCATCAGGATATCTTAGAAGTTTTCAAACTTATGAGGTTGCTTTCATGTTACATTTGATGAAAGATATTTTGGGAATCACTTATGATCTTAATATATCACTACACAAAAAGGAACAAGATATTGCAAACGCTATGATACTTGTTGAAGTAGCCAAAAAAAAGGCTTCAAAAACTAAGAGATGATGGATTGGGGCCACTTATCAATAAAATATCTATGTTTTATATCAAACATGGCATCTTGATACCCAATTTTGATGAGCCCTATGCTAACTCTGGAAGATCACGACGTAAAATTGTTGATCATACTATTTTACATAATTTTCGTGTGGAAGTATTTTATAACATTATTGATTGGCAACTTCAAGAACTTAATGATTGTTTCAATGAGGTGACAAGTGATTTGTTTCATGGAGTAGCTTGCTTGAATCCAGTTAATTCATTTTTTAGTTCATCGGAAAAAGGCAAAATGGTTTGGTAGACCCTTGTACTTGTACCCGAACGTATTGTGAATCCTTCTACTTACCCCTTTGTCATCTGAACCCCCAAACTCATTTAAACTCAACCTGTTGAACCCTTTCTACTCATCGTGACTCTCAATAGCGCTGATGTCACATTTCATGTCAGATAAATTTTGCTACATCATTTTTTTTTTATAATAATTTATTTTTGGACAAAAAATCATAAAATTTTTATGCAAATTTTACAAAATAAAAATTTTAATTTATTCTTTTGAATTAAAATTTTGGGTCTCCCTACATCATCTATCGTTTTCACCGTGAAATGGCCCAATCGCCGAAGAAAGTTACCGCTGCCACCACTCCTCTTGCCAGCGAGACCACAAATACTCTCTCCCTCATCTGTCTCCATATTCTTTGCACACTTTCACCATTTTTCTTACCTCCTTCTCCAACCTCCACAAATCCAAAAATCATAAGCCGTCGCACCAACTCCTTGCCCCTCACCAGCCTCGTTTCTCTCTTCATTGTCTTCTTTTTTTCGTACCATCGACGACTCCTGCGAACCACTAGGGAGCCCCTATGCTCTCCATCCTCTCCGGCGTACCAGAAGGTCAGAAAATTCCTCGCTGCCTCCGGTGTACCAACATGTTCCTTGCCGCCTCTGGTGTACCAGACCACCTAAAGAAGATGAAAGAAAGAAAAAAAGAGGGTTGGATAAAAATGGAGATGGCTGAAAAAGGTAGGTCATTGGGTGAAGAAGAATTCTTTTTTCTTTTTCAAGTTTATTATTTTACTCTTCTAATTTAAATATTTTTAAAATTTAAATATGATGCTCACTTGCCTTAATAGGCGTGTGGTCTCACTCTCTTGCCAACTCAACCATATTAGTGTCGCATAAGCAAGGTCAATGGTCAGAGGGGTTTGATATATTGCGTGTCATTAAGTGTAAGGGTTCAGATGACAAAGGGGTAAGTAGAAGTGTTCACAATACAAACGGGTACAAGTACAGAGGTCCACCAGACCATTTTGCCTCGGAAAAATAATGAGAATGGATGAATTATTGTCTGATGACTTTGATCAATTTGGTATGGGCGTCCTTCAGAATCAGCTTGACAATTACATTATCGATGTACGCGATACTGATAAAAGATTCTCTAATTTAGGTGGACTTGGTGAACTTTCAAGAACATTGGTAGAGACAAAGAAAAACTTAACTTATCCACTTATATTTCGCATAGTGAAATTTGCTTTGCTTTTGCCAGTTGCTACTGCAACGTTGAAAGAGCTTTCTCGGCAATGACGTATATTAAAAATGACTTGCGAAATTGAATGGATGACGAGTTTTTAGATGGTTGTATAGTGCCTTATGTAGAAAAGAAAGTATTTTGTACTATTTCTAATGAGTCTATTATAAAAACATTTTACGATATGAAACCTCGTCGAGTACAATTGTAATAATATATTTAAATTATGTTTTCAATAGTAGTTTATTTTCTTTATGTTAGTTTTGAATTATACACTTGTAATTCTATTAAAAATATTCGTATATTTAATTAAATATTGCTTAACTTTATTATTTGTTTTGGTAATTTAAATCATCGTTTTAAAAAAAAATTACTATTAAAAGTTTGGACACCCTTCATGAAATTCCTTGCTACGCCACTGTCGGCCGCTAGAGATGGAACATATTTCGACAATTGAATGAACTTTAGAGCATATTCCTTCACGATCATACTTCTTTGACAAAGGTTAAGGAACTCATGCACCTTTGCTTCCCTCATCTCTAAGGGATAGAACCTATCAAGAAATGCCGACTTAAACACTTCCCACTCTACGATACCCGCTCCTACTGGCCTAGCTTCTTTCCATTGATTGTATCATAGTTGACCAACACCTTTCAATTGATAAGCGGCCAATTCCACCTTCTCTATCGGAGTCACTCCTATAATAGCAAGTACCTTATATACCTCATCTATTAACACTTGAGGATCTTCCTCAACTTTTGAGCAACAAAATGTGGGGGGTTCATCCTAGTAAAGTCCCTCACTCTTGAAGCCGACGTATTCTCATTAAGGTTCATGCAGGCTACCACCTCTCTATTAACTTGTGTCGTCATGGATTGAGCTAACATTTGGAATAGCCGACCGAACCTCCGCATTATTCACATTCTCTTCCATAGGGTCAACCAGAGTTTCTGGTGCTTGTGGAGCTTGTTGAGGAGCTTCTTGATCCATATTGTCTTCCTCACTCCTTCTACCATTAGCCCTTGTAGTAGCCATATCCTGAAGACCATCGGGTAAGGATTAGGTGAAAGGCCTTATAGCACGACTTAGAGTAATGAAGAAGTGAAGTTTCCTAATCATCTAATAGCTTCTCATTCATAAATGTGGCGCGCTTCACACTTATGAAAAAGACTCTACTAGACGTGGTTTTGAGATATCCTAGAATCATTCTAAATCTTGTACTCTGATTACCAAGTTTGTCATGACCCAGGGTTACCCCCTAGATGTAACAAGGCGTACAAGACCCCGAGAGGCCTCATACAAGCCACTTAGCATATCATAACACAAATTAATAGGAATGATGCGAAAATTTAAAACATTTTTCCATACAATCAATTCTTGTATAAAACGAGCGGAAGTTTATAACACTTTTGTCTCAAACCATCTAATACATGATAATCTTTGGGACGCAACCCATACAATAGTTTTAAACATAAAAGAAATTCATAAGAAAATGGACATTATCTCCTTAAACACTATGAGGACTCACCAAATCTTCAACTCCTTGCTTCTACGAAGATCCTAGCCACGAGGATGGAAGTCAATATCGTTGGACCCTATATTTGATATGAATATAGGCAAGAGTATGCGTTAGTAAAAAATATACTAAATATGATAGCTAGCATAAATCATCAATATAGACATAACATATGCATTAGTCAACATAAGACATAATTCATAAATATAAGAGGTAAATCATATTCATGAGCACAGTGATCATCATAACATAAGAAGAACGCTTCATGAGTAACCTCAAAGCATACTTAATCAAGGTATGGATAAGACCCCATAAGTCTCACTTATGCTAAGTAAACCACCTTGGGCCAGCATTTATGTTCATCACCTTTTATTCTCATTCTTAGCTTATTTCTCATGAAAAAGGGAGAATCACCTTCAGTCATACATATTAGGAAAGGCAACTCTAGCCACAATCAAAGCTAATCATACAACAAACAAACAAATATCATATTAAAACATACTTACGATACTTCCTTAAAGTAACCTTGTTCCATCATAAACATACTTCTTTGATTAGGGACTAGTCCCTCTTTAGCTCTTGCTAAAATTCATGGAAAGTACTTCTTTACTTAGTACAATACAAGTCATCACACATGAATGGTTATGACTTACCAATTCAAGGCTACCAAGGAAAAGCACCTCATTATTCTAGACCAAGCTTTTATGGAAGGCATACTTTCATGCAAGTCAAAGCTACTCAAGGAAGGGTACTATTGCCCAATCCAAGCTCAAATGACATGGTTTTGCCTAACCAAGTAATGCTACCATGCAAGTATTCTATTATGCTAGTCCAAGCTAACCTTAGGAAGGGTACGATTTCTCAATCCAAGGCTACCATGATATCTTCTACTCAAGCTACTATTAAATGGTCTTTTCTTACCAAGTCAAGCTATTCACGAAGGGATTTTTTCTCACAAATTCAAGGTATATCAATTAAGATAGCTCTATAAATCATGCGTGAGAAAACCTTTCATCATCCATGATTACTTGCTTTTAGATTCAATTATGTGAGAAAGTCATTCAACCTAGAATCTTCATTATGTGAGAAAACGTTTCACATCATGTTCATGCATAGGTGTGTCTATGAGAATGTCCTTTCAACAACACAACAACAACATCATAATCATAGACACTTTACTCTCAAAGTTTTCTTAAAGCATTTACATAAATTTCATAAAACATGCATAATCTCATACTTTACCCCCTTGAGGTTCTAAACTTTCATTCAATCATCACATGTATAATTCTAGCATTAGACATGGATTTCATTATCACTCATGTGATTCTATCACTTCATACATTCATAAGGTATATTATTAGGGTAAAGTCCTTCGACAACACTTCTATCTAATTGTCTACCATTATCATATAAGCTTCACTCTCAAATCCTTAACATTGATAATTCGTCACATTAGCTTTCCTCTCAAATCCCTAGTATCAAAATCCATAACAAGAAGCTTTAATATCAATGTAATACTTCTTACCATCATCATATATGCCTAGATCTCATAATATTTTAATCACATGCTTCATTCTTTAGCAATTCTAATCATATATCATCATATAAGCATAAACTCATGCATTACTAATAATGATTAAACATGTATACTTTAGCTTCATTCAATTCATATATATATGCCTTAATGTCAAGCAATCTACAATACATATCATCAATCCTAGAAGATTATCTCTAAATCCTTAATTTCCCCCTTCAAGGCACAATACCCACTTCCTTCAATTTCATCTTTCTAGACATGGGTTAGGCATGTACACATGTAATTTCATCTTAAAAACATGATTTACGACTAATTCAATAATAAACAATCATTATCCACTCAATTGGATCAACATACATCAATACACACAATATTGGAAGGAACACTAACTAGAATTGGGGATTTCATCTTCACAATTGGGGAGAACTGGGGAACTCCATGGTTGAAAGAAGTCCATGGATGAAAATCTATCATACCTTAATCACAATGCCCTCAAAATCATTGAGATTAGGTGCCATGACCTTGACCTAGCTTCAAACTTTATCTTCTTCTTCAAGTTCTAGAGAGAGAAATATTTGAGAGGATGAACTTGGGGATTCTTTTAGGGTTTTGGAAATAATGACTTAATTGGTGAGTTTAAAGGGTTAAAATAGCTTATATAGGTGTACTAAGTCTAGGAAAAATGACCTTACTTAATTCCTACTTAAATAGGAATTTTCCAAAAATCCATTAATTGGGTAGCCTACTGCCAGGCTTCACGGCAGGCTCCACGAGCCGTAGTCCTCACCATTAGTCATGGTCTTGCCCGTGGTCCTTGGTCCAGTGGCTAGGCCACCAAGTCTTGCCTTGTCCCTTTCCATTTTCCCTTGGCTCTTTCCCCTTGTCTTGGCTTGTCACCCTCTTACTTATCCCTAGTAGGCTTACTAAACTACGGGGTGTTACAGTAGTACCGGGATCAAGCAAAGCATAAACATCAAGATGAATGACTTTCAACATACTTGTAACCACATCAAAAGAACCCTCTTGCTCATGAAAACTTTTGAGTGCATAAAACCTTTTTTCGTTGTAACTACCACTAGAATCGGACAAAGGATAAGGTTGAACCCGTCGACGATTATCTCCTTCATTCTTAGAAATTGAGGGTAGTCCCTTGTCTTATGATTTGTCTTGCCACAACCAAAATATGCATTACAACAGGCTCGACATCTTCCCTCATGCTTCCTTCCACATTTAGCACAACTAGGCTATAAAGATCAACTATTGTTTCCTCCTTTAAGCTTAGGGTTAGACACCCTATCTTTGTTGAACCTAGGAGGAGCATTTGAGGAACCTTGGCTAGATAACCTTTATCAAAACATAGAACGACCATGTCCATCAGACCTTGAATGTAATAGGCCGTTATCACCGTTCCTTTCCTTCTTTGTCTCCCTATATCCTTCTTAAGTTTCTCCTCTGCTATTTGTTGAGCATGAACGTAAGACAAAAAAATGCCAATTTCAATGATGAGCATGGCCGTATGACATTCCTTGACTACCATCTCAGACAATCCTAACACGAATATAGATATCCTTTCCCTAGGATCGGTAACCATAGTAGGAACATACTTAGACAATTGTGTTAGTTTCAAAGCATATTCCTTCATACTCATGCTTCCTTGAAAAAGTTTGATGCACTGAAATACCTTTGCCTCCGTCATCTCAAGGGGAAAGATCGTATCAAAGAAAGCAACTTTAAACTTTTCACAATCAATAGGACCCACATCAACCGCCCTATCTTCTTTCCATTGGTTAAAAAAAACTTGAGCAACACCCTCAAGTTGGTAAGCGGCCAATTCGGCCTTTTCCACAGGTGTAACTCCCACAATCATCAACACCTTATGCACTTCATCAATGAACTCTTGAGGATCTTCCTAAACCTTGAAACCATGAAACTGCGAGTGATTCATTCTAGTGAAGTCCCTAACTCTAGATGCCATCTTACGCACAATTGGGTTGACGGGAACCACAACCTCCCATTCGGCTTGAGCCATCATGGCTTGGGCCAATACTTGGAAAGCATCCCTAAACCCCACATTAGTCACTTGCTCCGCTAAAGGGCTGATCGGAACTTGAAGAGCCTATTCCACATTCTCATTCACATTCCTCCTAATGTCTTCTCTTCGAGGGGTAATTTCCTGAAAAAAGAATCGGATTGGAATTAGGAGAGAGGAAATAAAGAGTTACACTCTCTCGCATGACTTAGAGTAATTAAAGAAGTGGCGTTTCCTAAACATCTTGTAGCTTCTTATTCATAAATGCGGCGCACTTCACAATCATGAACAAGACTCTACTCTCGTGGCTTATGAGACATCCTAGGACCTTTCTAAACCTTGTGCTATGAATACCAAGTTTGTCACAACCCAAAGTACCCACTAGACGTGACATAGAGCATAGGACAACGAAAGGCCCTACACAATGTGATGAATATAATCATGAAAAATGTTGAATTGGTTAGATTTCGTAATAAACTTAGTTCAGCTATATTCCAACTATAATTTAATTTATTTTCACATTTTTTAGGTGATTAGAATATTTTTATTTATAATATCTTCTTTATAAATTAAATAGGTTTATTTATTAATAAATGATGTGAATCTTATAAAAAATATTATTAAGTAGTTATAAATGAATATTATTGCATCGTAAATTGTAAAAAGCCAAATGATTAGTCTACAGGTCCATCGTTTGAGTCAAGGTTAGGTCTTACTATTTTAGTTATTTTTATAGATAACTCTCTTTGTGGAGGGAATCCACAAGTTTTAGTTTGATGAAGCTGAAATTTTTTAATATCATACAACTATTGTTGTTTGTGCCTCAACAATGTCTTTGATGATTTTAAAACTGGAGGGATAAGAACATTTGTAAATGAGGCTCTTTGATTCCATGTAATTTTAAGAATTTATACAATTGAATTAGTATTAGTACATGATTAAGATGGAGAAATTATGTTAAATCCCTTTCCAAGTATAAATTCATAATATGTTTGTTTGAATTGAAGACTAATTGAAATACATATTAACAAACAATCCACTACAACTCCAAATTGTTGAATAAACAATAAGAAAGAAGAAGCAAACTTCTTGAAACCTTAATTCATGAATAAAATTCAGTGTCATCATTACTATCTCAGTTACCACAATTATCAATTTGTAGAACACCGAATAAGTTTAAATACTTTTTTTTTTCATAAAAAATGCTGAATTACTTGACAAGTTGGAATTCATGCACATTAGTTAGCACCAAAAAGTATTTGAAATGCAAGTGAAACTAGGATAAAATTAGTACAGAATTAAGAAAAAAGCAATTCGTACATAATTAAGAAGAAAAACACTTATATTACTTAAATTGAAAGCTAAATAATAAGCACATAAATTATCCCCGGCAGGACTTTACAAGTTGCAATTTATGCACAAAATTTAGCCCCAAACAAAAATTACAAAATAGAAAGCTAAATTACGGTCCAAACACAAGCAAAACAACAACAATATGATCAATCTCAATATTAGAACTACACCCATGACAAACTTGATCTTCCGGTTCATCGTCACTAAGTACAAGCTATCCATTCACGCGAATGCTATTCATATGTTGAATAGTGCAACAACGATCGGGATTTTGCGTAAAAAATAATGGACTACTAAACCAAATATTTTGCAATATTGATATTAAACTCTTCCTCCATATCTTTGTTTTTCTTCAATGAGAAACTTTTTCTTCCATCTTGCCAATGGTTTTGACCTCTTCTCGACAGTCCCCACCACCCACGAATATTAAAATTATGGCAAGCCCATACACTGCTCCATTGTGTACGCTTTGTTTTACTTTTCGAAACATTTGTAATGCAAGCTCTGAGCTATGATTTTTGAAAAACTCAATCTGACAAAAGAAACACAAACATTTTTGGGAAACTCCATTTCTATTCCGTGAGTGAAAACACATAACAATCTGAATAAATGCAAAAATCTATAAATTAGTGACTAAAAAACCAAGTAGAGCCTATGAGATTCCACATAATCATTAGAATACACATGAAAAATAAAGAATGAAATATTACAGCCCCTTTTTGTATAAGGCGTCTGTACTCCCAGATTTATGCATGGGTCGACGAAGTAATTCCTTTTATGTATTTGCTCTTTTGACCTAACAGACCATGAAGAACACGGAAATTCCACAAACGATACCTTTAGATAAAGGTAATTTTCACATCAAAGTTCATTAAAGAGCTTGAACTGAAGAATCAATCGGTTAGGGAAACTTTGACAAAAATAATAAGTTTAGATATATATATATATATACACACACTTGAGCCTGAGATTCATTTAGTCTTTGAATGACACCGAAGCAACTCTTTGAACAATGTCGAAAGTAACCCGATGTCAATCAATTCTATAGAAGAACAAATCTTCTTCATGGTGTTGCTTCAACGAAATTTTTTTGGGTTATGAAAGGGTTTCTAGTTTCTTTATGAAGTGAAGGTGTAACACCTCGGAATTTAGTAGGCTAATCTAGAGCTAAGTGTGAGGGTAAGAGTCAAGGAAGAAGGGAAGGTTCAACGGAGTGGGCTACGACAGCCTACCTTTATGTAGACACTGCCCCACCTACCACGGCTTGTGGTAAGGACCAAGGCCCTTGGTGTTTCTCGTGGTTGGCTAGGTAGTTGTCACGACCCAAGGGTACCCCTTAGAAGTAACAAAGCACATAGAACCCCGAAAGGCTCCATGTTAGCCACATAGCATATCATAACATAAAGCATTAGAACAATAATAGTAAAAATAAATTTAAGTCCAAATGTTTTATAAAAGCAAAGCGGAAGTCTAGATTTGTCTCAGTTAACCATTTATTCCAATCGAAGAATCAAATAGGGTCACAATCCCTATAACAAAATCTGAAAGTCTAATACAATGAAAGAAAGGAACAACAAATATATGCTTTGTCCTCGAACCAAGAGGACTCACCATCAGCAAGGAGAATAGTTGAATCCAAGCTTGTATTAAATGAAGATCACCTCAAACACCGAAACCTACACTTGTGGAAAAATGTAGAAAAATATGGGTTAGTACAAAAATGCACTAAATATTATAGCCATGCACAAAATCATGAAGACATGCTAAAGAGGACATTTTAGTTGAAAAGCATGCTCTTTGTAAAGTTTAAGAATCATTGTGAAGATTAGTGTATAAGCATAAGTCATAAGCATATTAAACATATAGGTCATCCTATCATAATGGAAACATACCATAAATATCCTCAAAACATCTTTGTGCAATGCATGATAAGATCCCATAACCCTACCCACACTAAGGAAAGCTTCTCGAGTAACTATTGTTCATAATTCATATTCTTGTTCATACTATCATAGTGGGATTAGCCTTAAACGACATAGACCATGTGAGCTTAATCATGGAATCCAGTGTCTACCCCGCACCGAAAAGGGGTTGTCCTACTTGCCTAAGGTAGAACCATACTCTTAGCATAGGTGAATCCACTAGCTAAAGATCTATGTGGCCACATAGTTTATGGGATAAGGAGATTGCTTCTAGAAACCTGCCCTCTACTAGTGAATGAGCTTCCATCTCATGAGACTTCTTCTAAGAAACCCGCCCTCTACTAACAGAGGAGCTTCCATCTCATTGCCAATATCCACTCAGTACTAAGCATAATTCCCATTGAGTTCATATTAAGTCTTAACTTAAATTGATAATTATGGAAGAATGCCTTGACACTCAATCCAACATGACTCATACTAAAGCTCCAAGATTCAATAGGTGAGACTAGTCTTTCTACCTTAGAATAACTACATGTGACCAACCTTTCAGATGATGTCATATCCATATATATGGGTGTACATGAGGATAACTTCGAAAAACACAACAACTACATCATAATCATAATCACTTCACTCTCAAAGTGTTCATAAAGCATATACTTACATCACAAAATCATGCATACACTACTAAAAAACTGCTAAAAAACGACGGAAGAAAAAGAGACGGACAACGTCGCTCCTAAAAAGCGACGGACTAAGAGATGCCGTCCGTCGCTTTTTAATTAAAATAATAATTTTTAAAATTATTTTACAAAAAGCGACGGACTGCATCTCT
>JAJOOR010029554.1:0-29468 GCA_036250505.1 Solanum acaule
CATCAAAAATGAGTACCTCAAGAAGAATAGATAAAACTCCACAAAAATCAATGGAAGATGATATAAAACCACATCATTATTACATAACGGGAATAATGTAACAACGAAAATATTTAATATTAATAGATACAGGACGAGAAGAAAACTATATTACAAGAGAATTAGTGACGGAAGATGAAATAATAACTACTGAACAATCATGCCCCGAGCTACCAATTCCGCACCGAAAAATTTGATTCAATCTCACTCACTATTAATGATAGGTTTCTCACCTATTTTTTCTACCCAATCATGTCGAGTTATAATTTTGATTTTTCCTCCTCATAGGAGCTTTTTGGAAATCACGCTCAACATTCTTGCTGCCTTTCTTCTTGCAGCATTCCTCTTTCCAGGTGACCGAATCACATACAGTGATTGCAGAACTTGTGGGAACAATGCTTGGCAGCAATTTTGACAGCCACATTTGTAGTAATTAATACCCACAAATGTGAAAGTTGACAGCTATAATAGTGAAAGTTGTTAGTTACATTTGTGGAAGTTGGTAGTTAAATTTTGGCAGAGTTCTGGTAGAGTTTGACGGCCAAATTTTATGGAAATTACTGCCACATTTATGTCACTAATGATGTAATCAAGAGGTTCAAAACTCTATAAATAGAGTAGTAATTGGACATTTGAAGATACAGAAAAATAGAGAAAGCAATAGAGAGTAATCCACAAGCTATTTCTTAGTTTGTGAAAAAATAGTGTGAAAGTAATATTATTATGAGTTGTACGAAATAAAAGAGTATTGTTCTTATAAAATAATAGTAGTCTTTTGACAGTACCAAGTTTTCATCAATATATATTGTATTACCTACTCGATATCATATTTACCCTATCTTAATATTTGATGTCGTTGTTACTCTCTTGCTATTGCTATTTAGTGTGAATATTATCCAGGGTGTGATTATCATTTTTCCAACAACGTGGTATAAGACCCATGGCAAATAATTGTCGTTGTCCTTTCAGTACCCCCGTCTCACAAGAGAAAATTATGAAAAATGGTTTCTATGAATGAAATTCATTTTTGGCTCTCAAGATTTGATGGAATGTATGTGCCCACCAGTGATCACAGGACCAGGGTCCCCCGACAGAATAAAAGTGCAGAAAATAAATAGCACAATGTAAATTAGGCACAAAAGTTTTACGTGGAAACCTCCTTGCTCAAGGGACTAAAACCACGACCGGTCACACAAGATTTTCAACTGTTTTTACTAATCTTCTCAAGAAAAAGTGTTACAACCAACAATGAGATTAAACACTTAATCTCAACACTAAGTAATACACCTATTACTTACTGAGCCAAAGCAATGCATCCATTTCCCACTATACTAACCCTTACTGATTAATAGTGACTTTAACCGTAAGACACAAAGTTAACTCTAACAATGTTCTTACAATGACTCACACAAAGATTTGAAACATTTCTAACAAGAGTGAAACGACTCCTATATACAAGTTTAGCACATTACAAGCATTCAACAACACCAGTAAATAAAGATTGGTCTTCTTGGTCTATCTGGTCACTTGTTGTATGTGTTCTTTTATGCTTGATTTCTTCCTTGAATATGGCCTTCTCTTTTTAAGCTTATGAGTTTTTGTTTGCCAAATCTTAAGTTTGTGTCTTATGAGAAGAAACTATATCAAAATGAACACAAACTCCTTGGGACGGAACCATTGGCTAAGAGCCTGCTATTCTGAAAAGCTTTGCACCAACCATGTCAGATGTGACAACTTTTAGACAGTTGTGGTTTGACTTTTCACATACACAGTCTTGCAGGGACCAGGTCCCTTGCAATGTGTTCTTTGTGAGTTCTTGAGAAGACTTGCTAGCTCTCTCTCTTTTTGAATGAATGAATCTTTTTGTTGTTTGTCATTTTGATTATATCAACCAAAAAGAGTTATTAACCATTGTACAAACAACCTCATCTATTTCTATTGGTGAAGTATGTTGACAAATTCACCAACCCACTGACATGAGAGCTTTACAGTTGTACCTGAATGAGAGAACTCTGCCAAGACCGGGTCCCTGCATTTGTGAGGATCATCAAAACACCTAGAATATAACATTTTCCCCCTTTTTGATGATAACACACAAATATTCCTTACACTTTGTTTATTCATTCATTTGCCCTATTGTCAGTCCCGATAACAAGGGATTGGTCCCTTGTTAGATCCCTAAGTTTGTTAAATCATCAAAACTTATCATCAGCTTCTAAATAACATTTTCCCCCTTTTTGATAATAACAGACTTATTCACCAGTTTCCCCTATCAACAAGACTCTTCAGGTAACTGGATTGGTCCCCTTTTTGCATCATTTCCAAAGTTTGTCAAATCATCAAAACTTCACATTAGCAACAAAATAACATTTCCCTCTTTTTGATGATGACAAACTTGTTCAACTTCTTCCCCCTAGCAGCATGATCATGTCCTCTTCAAGTAACGAGCATTGATTCCCCCTATCAGCAACATGACCATGTCATTTTCAAGTAGCTAACATTGATCTCATACCTTAACAATTTTTTCCCCTTTTGACATTATAAAAAATGGTTAAAGCAGTAAACCAAGTTGATAGAAATGCAGTTCAAGAAAATTCATGGCCACTTCGGCAATACTGAGCATGACTAAAAATGCATAAAGTAATGAGACAAGTCAATAGAAACAGGGCCTTTTTCATTCATAAATAAAAGATTAGCAATCAAACATTTCACATATTATCACGTATCAGAGCCAAAACAATATCCACTCAGTTTCGATAGAAAAAGAGAAACGATGATTGACACATGAATTTAGGAAGAGAGGGGATGACTTAGGAGCAAGGGATTGAAAGTATAGGATTAGTAGAGCATATCCCTTAGCATGTTTTTTTCAGAAGCTTCTCTTGAAGTTCACATTTTTTGCTGTCCAGGCTTCATGTTGAACTTTCAGGGCCAATTTTTTTTCAACCTAGTCCTCTGATAGTGCTGTTTGAGAAGTTGAGCCTTCAGGTAAACCATTTCGGTGTCCCTGTTAGCAAGAGCAACTGTCATAGCTTCCAATGCTAGCCTGAGTTTCTCATGGCAGAAAGATTGGTAAAATCAAACTTACTCAAGGCCTCCAAGATGAATAGATTAATAATTGAGGAACCATTTCAATTTTTTTTAAGGTCAGACACCCTCTTATTCATAATACTTTGAGTTCTCAGAATATCAACCTCTTCCCTTTTGAACATTATCTTTTCCACCTACTTCTTTTTTCTTGTTGGACCTTGTCCTTCTTCACACTCAAAAATTTCTTCATTAGAAAATTCTCCAGTAGGAACAATTTTTTTTTACATTTGAAGTGTTTTTTGAGAGAGTAGAAAAGAGGGTTTTGAAAAACTTTGATTTTTGGAAAGGGATTTGAATTTTCTGGGGAGATAAAGAGATATCGAGTATAAAGGAAATGAAAGGGTATATTATGTGAAAGGGAGTGTCATTTTGGTATTCAAATGATGGGACAACGGTCATATACCTGAATGACAGATATGTGGCAATTGCAACGGTTCTCATGCATAATTCAACATGCAATGTTAAGAGTGCAAACCTTCGAGAACGGATCATGTCCCTCTCTATAGTTTGAATGTTATTGCCTAGATCTGTCCTGACCTCCCTTTTCCTTCAGCCCTTTTGCCATGTGTGTATACCTACAGAAGGTATGAGACTGAACTTGCTAAAACATACACTTCCTAATTTAGAGGAAGCCCATAGTTCTCGATATTCTATTCACCCGGGAGCCACCAAGATGTACCTTGACCTACGGGAAGTCTATTGGTGGAATGGGATGAAGAAAGATATTGCGGGATTTGTGGTCAAGTGTCCTAATTTTCAACAAGTTAAGGTCGAGCATCAAAGTCATGGAGGCTTATCCCATGATATAAGTATTCCCGCTTGGAAGTGGGTTGGTTTGCCTAGCACTAGAAGAAAATATGATTTTGTTTGGGTCATTATAGATAGGATGACAAAATCAGCTCACCTTATTCCTGTCAAGGTTTCTTTTTCGGCGGAAGACTATGCTAAGCTATACATAAGAGAAATGGTGAAGTTGCATAGGGTTCCTTTATCCATTATTTCCGATCGAGGATCCCAATTTACTTCTCACTTTTGGAAGTCATTCCAAAAAGGTCTTGGCACTAAGGTTAAGCTTAGCACGACTTTTAATCCCCAAACCGATGGGAAAGCGGAGCGTACCATCCAAACATTGGAACATATGTTGAGGGCATGTGTAATAGACTTCAAGGGTAATTGGGATGACCACTTACCATTAATAGAGTTTGCCTACAATAATAGCTATCACTCAAGTATAGGTATGGCTCCTATTGAAGCCTTGTATGGTAGGAGATTCCGTTGGTTGGTTTGAGGTGGGTGAAGTTGCTTTGATAGGTCCCGAGCTAGTTTATGAAGCCATTGAAAAAGTTCTTCTTATTAGAGAGAGATTGACAACGACTCATTTGAAAATCTCACCCATGAAGGATGTGATGAGGTTTGGCAAGAAGGGGAAACTTAGTCCCTGGTATGTAGGCCCATACCAAATTTTGAGGCGTGTTAGTAAAGTTGCCTATGAGTTAGATTTGCCAAATGAGTTGGCTCCGGTTCATCCAATATTTCATGTTTCTATGCTTAAAAGTGTATTGGAGATCCGGCATCCATAATTCTCTTAGAAGGGTTGGGAGTTGTCGAAAGTCTTTCATATGAAGAGGTTCCGGTAGAGATCCTAGAATGGCAAGTCAAGAGATTGAGAAACAAGGAAATAACTTTCGTAAAGGTTTTATGGAGGAATCACTTAGTTGAGGGTGCTACTTAAGAGGCCGAGGCTGATATGAAGTCCCGATATCCTCATCTTTTTCCTTCTACTCCTATTCTAGCTTGAGGTAAGTAGTTCCTCTTGAAGTTTTCTTATTTTGGGAGTCATGTGTGTTATATGTGTTTTTCCATGATTTCCTTATGTTATGCATGTTCTTGAGAAATTTATGTCTAGTAAGAAAATGAGTTTTATGTGATTGATGTTCCTCATGATGTTGTGAATTGAGTACAGATTGCCTATATGCTTCATAAGATGAATTGATGAACATGTTGTATATGTATATGCTTTTCTTGAGTAAATGGCATAATGGTTCCATGAGATTGTGTTGAGCATGCTTTTAGCTTGGAGAAGGTAGTTCCTTCTAAGAGCATGGGAGAAGTTGAAATTTCATGCATAATGGGTTGTTAGATGTAGTTCCTACTTCCTTGTGATGCATTGACTATGTTTAAGTTGGAATTGATGTTTCCTCCTTTTAATTGTGCATTATTTTGATGTCACATGCATGATGGGCTGCTAGTCTTGAGTCTTTACTTCCGTAAGGTGTCTAGATCGTCATTCGAGGATCAATGTTCCCAATGGGGATATATTGTAACACTCCAGAAATTTTTAGGCTAAACTAGAGCTTAACGTGAGGGTTAGAGTCATGAATGTAACTCCCCGTACTTAAAATAGAGGATTTCTTGTTAGAACGTCAAGGTACCATGCCCTTGAGGAGGACCCTTAGAAAATTACCCAAGCAGTGACCAACGGTAAGACCCACGCCTCGTTGGTAGGTCCACACCCTGTGGATGGAGGGTCTGTGAAGTCCCAGTCACCAAACCACAGTTGACCAAACACGGACAGTGGGTCCAACCACGGCCAGTCAATGTGGTCTCGTGGGTGGTGACCTGGGGGTAGTTTTAGTGGTTAAGTTTAGGGGTATTTTGGGTCTTTAAGGTTTTAATTAAGATTAAGTGGTGTCATTTTACCCTAATATAGACCACCTATATAAGGATTTTAGACCCCTAAATTAAGTGATTCAACTCATTATTCCTAAAACCCAAATCAATTCCCAAAGCTTCATCCTGACCAAATATTCTCTCTCTAGAACTTGAAGAAGAAGAAGGAAGTTGGAGCTAGGGTTCAAGGAACAAGGTTCTTCACACCAAATTCATTGGGCTTCATTGATAAGGTATGGTAGTCCTTCATCTATGGATAGCTTTCATCCATGGAGTCCCTTCCAAAACCCCAATTATGATATAGTTGTTGTGTTGTTGAAAGGCTTTCTCACCTATTGGATCTATAGGTAGACATGGACGGTAAAAGGATATTCTCATGCATGATCTAAGAGCTATCTTATGAATTAAGTATGAATATGAATTAAGTCAAGACTTAATATGTACTCCGTGGGAATTAATGCTTAGCACTGAGTGGATATTGAATATAAGATGGAAGCTTTTACATTAGTTGAGTCCGGATTCCCAATGGGATCCTTTTACACTAGCTGAGTCCGGGTTCCCAAAGTATGTTTCATGAGATGGAGGCCTTTTAAGCAAGTTGAGTCTGGGTTTCTAGTAGCAATCTCATTATCCCATAAATTATGTGCCCCCATAGGTTCTTTAGCTAGTGGATCCACCTAAGCTAAAAGTATGGTTCTACCTTAGGCAAGTAGGACACCCCTTTTCAGTATGGGTAACACTAGGGGACCATGTATAGCTCACATGATCTCATGTCGGTTAAGGCTTATTCCCACAACAACAAGAACAAGAATATGAATTATGAACTATGGCTACTTCAAGAAGCTTTGTACATGAATCCAAGGGTGACGTTAATGATGATGACTTAGGTTACTTATGTTTATGACTTATGCTTTTCCATACTTTTTATGATTATGTTTAAACTTGGTAAATTGCACGCTTGCAAATGAAATGTGCCTTTTTGCATGATTTCAATGTTTTTATGCATGGCTATCATACTTGGTGCATTTTTGTAGTAACACCTACTTTTCCTACATTTTCCCCCAAGTGTAGGGTCCGGTTCTCGAGGTGATCATTCTAGTGGCTAAAGCTTGGACTTGTGTATATTCCGAGCTTATTGGTGAGTCCTTATGGTTTGAGGATGGCTTTTTCATATGTTTTAGTTCCTTTCATGTACTTTACCTTTTAAAACATGTTGTATGGGCTAGTCCATATTTCATTTAAACATTGTAATAGATGGTTATGTTGAGACTAAGCGTCTAGACTTCCGCTTTCCTTTATGAAAATTTTTAGACTTGAATTGTGTCTTTACTCTTATTGTTCTATTGCTTATGTTATGAGAACTAAGTGGCTTGTATGGAGTCCTTCGGGGTTCTATACGCCATGTTACATCTAGGGTGTACCCCTGGGTCGTGACATGTCATGTTGGGACACCTTTAGGGCCACAAACTTCTCTTTTCTTCCTTCCCTCTTCGAAGACTCCTACTGTCTGTTCAACTCATACGTTTGCAGATTCCCAATAAGTTCATCCATTGTGAGGGTATTTAGATCTCTAGCTTCAATGATAACATTGACTTTGCTTTCCCAGGATTTTGGAAGAACTCTTAAGATTTTTCGAACTTGTTTACTTGGATGAATGGGCTCACCAAGCTATCGAAGTTCGTTAGTGATGGAGGTGAATCTGAAGTGCATTTCATGAATAGTTTCACCTTCATTCATGCTAAAATTTTCATACTGAGTAGTCAATATATCTACTTTTGATTCTTTAACTTGAGTTGTTCCTTCATGGGCTGTCTTCAAGTAGTCCCATATTTTCTTGGCCGTTTCATAGGACGAAATCCTATTGTATTCGTCTGCTCCTATTCCACATACCAGCAACTTCTTGGCTTTATAATTTTTCTCGATCTTCTTTCTGTCTGTTTTATCATTTTCCCTTCTAGTTTTGGGAACCTCCCAAGTTAGATCTCCTTCCTTCACGTCCTTGGTAGGAACGTAAGGACCATCAAGCACCACATCCCACAGCTTGTTGTCTTCCACTATAATATAATCGTGTATTCTGGTCTTGCACCATCCATAGTATTGGTCGTTGAATCTAGGTGGATGAGTTGTGGACTGACCTTCTTCAATATAGGGTAGAGCAGTCATTCCTTCAGGATCTTCTTTCTCTTAGTGTCAACCAGATAGAGAAGTCAAACTTTGATACCAATTGATGGACTGTATTTGTCCACCAATGATCACAAGACTAGGTCCCCCGACAGAATAAAAGTGCAGAAAATAAATAACACTATATAAATTAGGCACATGAGTTTTACGTGCAAACCTCCTTGCTCAAGGGAGTAAATCTTACTAATCACATAAGAACTTACTGTAACATCTCGCTAATTGAAAGAACAAGAAAGAGTTAGAATTGGAAATAGTCATTTTAGGAAAGAATGAAAATTTTGGAAATTTGTCAAGTTATGTTAAGTTTGGGTTTTTGGTCAACTTCAAACAATCATGACTCCTAGATCAGGATGAGTTAGGTGTGCTTCCAGATACAGTAGGAAAGATCTTGTAATTATCTTTCCAACGCCGTTGAGTTTGGACGATTCCAAGTTTGTATGAGTGAGATATGCTCATTTGAAGTTGGGTTGTTCAAATAAGGAAAGTCTATACCGGATTTTGGAAGGGTATTTTGGTCTTTACCATACCCAATTAAATTAATTCATTTTTGGTAATTACTTAGGGGTCTAATCTGAACTTGGTCATTTTACGCTTTTGAAAATTGAGTTAGGGTTTTAGAGAAGAGAAAAGAAGAGGAGAAAAGAAGAGAAGAAGTAAAAATCATCAAATTCTCGAAGCTAAGATTGTGGATTTCGTCAAGGGGTAATCCCTATGAGGTATGTGAGACTTTCATAGCGTTGGTTTCATTCACCCACGCGCCAATCATGTTTATTTCAGCGAAATTCATCCTAAAAAGGGTTGAAAGTTTGATGTTCTTGATATTTGTTCTTGAATTTATTTTTGTTCTTGAATTGGGCTGAATTGAAGAGTTCTTGAGATTATTGCATCGAGTTTTGAAGTTGTTTTGAGTTAGGTTCTTGGGTACATTTACTGGGTATCTGAATCTAATGAGAAGTTGAGAAAAATAGTCGAGTTTAGGTGATTTGGGGTTGGAAAAACGAAGAAGGAAAGGTCAGGGGATATCTGGGCACCAGGTCCGCGTCGCGGACCTGTTCCTCAGAATGGGAAAATTCTCCTTGCGGAGCGGAGTGGTCACGGACCATTCTACCTCAAAAATTACTTTCGTGACCAAATATTTATATACATCTCCGTGTCGCGGACTAGTGTTCAGACAGTGATTTCTTGATTTTTTCTCATGTTTAACTATCTAAAAACACTCCTAAACAACATGAGATCGTTCCTATCAGAAATCACAATCCTTGAATCCATAATTCAATATCAAGGAAAGTTAATAGTCAAGTCAAGGAAAGTTAAAAGTCAAGTTAGGAGAAATTCATAAAGTTTTCCAAAAGTCTTTTACAAACATTTTAACTTTGTTTTAAGACTTAAGCTCTGAGTTGAGTAAAGAGTAAGAGTAAAAGTTCATTTTTTCAAAGATTATACGGGAACTAAGTATTCCCAAGATTTTAAAACTGTATAACTGTACCACTATTGTTGTTTACTTTGCATTTGAATTAAGTTATTCAAGATTTGAGTAAAGTCAAGATAAGTGTTTCTTTCAGATTCCTTTCAAGCTTATGTTATGTTTAGTATTCCCCTCGCATACTCGTACATTCAATGTACTGATGTCATTTAGCCTGCATCGTTTTATAATGTAGACACAGGAAATCATGATCAATGTCGAGGGCCTCGTTGTTCCAGTTGAGCACTCAGAGTCAGTTGGTGAGCCTCTTTGCATTTCGGAGGACTCCTTTTACTTTGCTTTCTAGTATTTTAGTTGTTAGGATGATCGGAGTCTTATCCCGACATCCCTCATTGTTTAGAGGCTTCATAGACGGATAGTTATAGTTCTTTAGTTTTATTCATTTCAAATGTTGTTTAAAGACTTGAGTTTCTCTTATTGTCTAGTTGAATGCTTTCTTATTAACATTCTTGAGTTATATGGGTTTATCTCTGTTAAGTTAAGTCTTCTGCTGAGTAAGTAAGCCAGGACAAGGTTTCGCTTAGGGCTATCAATGGTTCTCGAGTGCCAGTCCCTCCCAGGATATAGGCTCGGGGCATGAAAAACTTGGCATCAGAGCACAGAGTTCAAGAGTCCTAGGGAGTCTATGAAGCCGTGTCTGTATAGTTCTAGTTATTGGTATGAAGTGCGCTACATCTATATTTAGGAGGCTGCGACACTTAGGAAATTATCTCACTTCTTTCACACTCATTTCGTGCGTTAGAGTGTGATCTCTAAAAAGTTTCTTCTAATTCAGGTTTGTGCATGCCTTTTAGTTAATCATGCCTCCAAGAAGAGCTGCCAGAGGTCATCCTGCTAGGCATAATGTTGTGGAGCAAGGGGTACCCAATGCACCTGAAGTGCAACCCAAGGAGAAGTTACCAATGATGAGTTCAGGGAAGCGAACGGGATGATAAGTCAAGTTATGACCAACCCAGCTGGGCAACAAAAGGGGACTCGATAAGAAGAAACTGATACTTCGAGGATCCGAGAGATCTTAAGGATGAATCCTCCAAGTTTCACTGGTTCAAGCACTATTGAGGATCCAGAGAATTTTGTTGAGGAATTGCAAAAGGTATTTGAGGTCATGCACGTTACCGATGTTGAGCGAGTTGAAACAGCTGCATATCAACTGAAGAATGTTGCTAGGACTTGGTTTGACCAGTGGAGGAAGGGTAGAGCTGAGGGAGCACCACCTATGAGTTGGGCTTGTATTGATGAGGTCTTCTTGGGGCGTTTCTTTCCCCGAGAACTGATGGAGGCTAAGGTACGAGAGTTCCTTACACTTAAGCAGGATTCTTTAAGCGTTCATGAGTATGGGTTGAAGTTCACCCAACTATCCTGTTATGGTCCGAAAATAGTTGTGGATATGAGGAGTAGAATGAATTTGTTTGTTGCTGGGCTGTCTCGTCTGTCGAGTAAGGAAGGTATGGCTGCAATGCTAATAGGTGACATGGATATATCAAGGTTGATGGTCTATGTGCAGCAGATTGAGGAAGAGAAGCTGAGGGATATGGAGGAGTTTAGAAACAAGAAAGCAAAGATAGGAAATGAGTCCAGGCAACAAAGAAGTAAAGTGAACCGTTGGTCCTTTCAGCAAAAGTAAAAGGGACTTGCTCCATCATCTTCTAGTGCACCTGCAGCCAGAAACAAATGTGAGTACAGTAGTTAGAATTTACAGCACTTTAGGGATAGACCTGCCCAATCTTAGAGTAGTGTGGCACAAGGAGGTGACTAGGCTCCTACATATGCTAAGTATGGTAGAACCCTCTGAGGTAAGTGTCGCGATGGTTCTACATAAGTGTGGACAAGAGGGTCACTTCATGAAAGAGTGCCCTAAGAATCGACAAGGTAATGAAAATCAGGGCAATAGAGCCCAATATTCATCAGTTGCTCCACCAGATAGGGCTATACCTAGAGGAGCTACTTTTGGTACTAGCGGAGGAGCAAACCGCCTTTATGCGATTACTAGTCGTCAAGAGCAAGAAAATTCTCCAAATGTTGTCACTGGTATGATCAAGGTCTTTACTCCTGATGTTTATGATTTGCTAGACCCAGGAGAAAGTTTATCTTTGTGACTCCTTGTGTTACAAATAATTTTGATGTTCTTCGTGAGAAACTTTGTGAACCCTTTTGTGTTTCTACACTTGTTGGGGAGTTTATTATAGCTGAGTGAGTATATCATGATTGTGTCATTTCTATTAATCACAAGAACACCATGGCTGATTTAGTTGAGTTAGACATGGTAGATTTTGATGTCATTCTAGGTATGGAATGACTTCATGCCTGTTATGCCTCCATTGATTGTAGAACTCGAGTTATTAGGTTTCAAATTCCTAATGAGCTAGTTCTAAAGTAGAGTAGCAGTTCAGCAATGCCTAAGGGTCGTTTCATTTCATACCTTAAGGTGAGGAAGTTAGTTTCTAAGGGGTGTGTCTATCACTTAGTCTGAGTTAATGACTCTAGTGTTGAGATACCTCATATTCAGTCGGTTTCAGTTTCCAGAAGTCTTTCCTGATGATCTTTCCAGAGTCCCTCTTGAGATAGAAATAGACTTCGATATAGATATTCTTCCAGATACTCGTCCTATATCTATTCCGCCATATATAATGACACCAACAGAGTTGAAAGAGCTAAAAGAGTAGTTGAAAGATCTCCTTGATAAGGGTTTTATTCGACCAAGTGTCTCACCTTGGGGCGCTCCGGTCTTGTTTGTGAGGAAGAAGGATGGTTCCCTTAGGATGTGTATAGATTACCATCAGTTGAACAAGGTTACCATCAAGAATAAGTATCCTCTTCCGAGAATTGATGATCTTTTCTATCAGCTTCAGGGTGCTACTTGTTTCTCTATGATAGACCTCAGATCAGGCTACCATCAGTTAAGAGTAAGGGAATGTGATATTCTAAAGACAGCATTCAGAACCCGTTATGGTCATTATGAGTTAGTTATGTCCTTTGGTTTGACCAATGCGCCTGCAACATTCATGGACCTTATGAATAGAGTATTCAAACTTTATTTAGATATGTTTGTTATCGTATTCATTGATGACATACTAATCTATTCGAGGAATGAGGAAGATCATGCTAGTCATCTCAGAATAATTCTCCAAACTCTGAAAGATAGAGAGTTGTATGCCAAGTTCTCTAAGTGTGAGTTTTGGCTTGAGTCTGTGGCATTGTTAGGCCACATTATGTCTGAAGAGGAAATTAAGGTTGATACTTAGAAAATAGAGTCAGTGCAGAATTGGTCTCGACCCACATCTCCAACTGATATTAGGAGTTTCTTGGGTTTGGCTGGCTATTATAGAAGGTTCGTAGAGGGGTTCTCATCTATTTCATCCCCTTTGACCAAGTTAACTCAGAAAATAGTGAAATTTCAATGGTCGGGAGTTTGTGAGAAAAGCTTTCAGGAATTGAAAAAGAGGTTGACTACGACCCAGTATTGACCTTACCAGAAGGCACGCAAGGCTTTGTTGTTTATTGTGATGCGTCTAGAGTTGGTTTGGGTTGTGTGTTAATGCAGAATGGCAGGGCATAGCTTATGCCTCCAGACAGTTGAAAGTTCATAAGAAGAATTACCCAATCCATGATCTAGAATTGGCTGCCGTAGTATTTTCTTTAAAAATATGGCGCCATTATCTTTATGGTGTTCATGTGGATGTGTTCACCGATCACAAGAGTCTTCAGTATGTGTTTACTCAAAAAGAGCTTAATCTCAGACAAAGGAGGTGGTTAGAATTACTCAAGGACTATGACATGAGTATTCTTTATCACCTAGGTAAGGCTAATGTTGTTGATGATGCCTTGAGCAGGTTATCTATAGGTAGTACTGCCTATTTTGAGGAAGATAAGAAAGAGCAAGAAAAAGATGTGCACAGACTTGCACGCTTGGGAGTCCGACTAATGGATTCCACAAAAGGAGAGGTAGTGGTGATTAATGGGGCTGAATCATCATTAGTGTCAGAAGTGAAAGAAAAACAAGACCAAGATCCTATTTTTCTTGAATTGAAGGCAAATGTTCATAAGTAAAAATTATTAGCTTTTGAACAAGGGGGAGATGGCATATTGAGGTATCAAGGTAGATTGTGTGTACCAAGGGTGGATGAACTCCAAGAGAAGATCATGGAGGAAGCTCATAGCTCCAAATATTCCATTCATCGGGGTTCCACAAAAATGTATCGTGATTTGAGAGAAGTTTATTGGTGGAGTAGTATGAAGAAGGGCATTGTAGAGTTTGTTGCTAAGTGTCCGAATTGCCAACAAGTTAAGGTAGAGCATCAAAGACCTGGTGGCTTGGCTCAGAATATAGTACTTCCGAAATGGAAGTGGGAGATGATCAATATGGACTTCATCACAGGTTTGTTAAGGTCTCGCAGGCAGCATGATTCTATTTGGGTGATTGTCGATAGAATGACAAAGTCAACCCACTTTTTGCCGGTAAAGACTACCCATTCAACAGAAGATTATGCTAAGTTGTATATTCAAGAGGTGGTAAGACTTCATGGGGTTCCGGTCTCCATTATTTCAGAAAGAGGTGCACAAATTACTACACAATTTTGGAAGTCATTCCAAAAAGGCTTGGGTTCAAAGGTGAACTTAAGTACTACATTTCATCCTTAGATAGATGGTCAAGCAGAGCTCACTATACAGACCTTAGAGGATATGTTGAGGGGTTGTGTGATTGATTTCAAGGGTAATTGGGATGATCACCTACCTCTTATTGAATTTGCTTACAACAATAGCTACCACTCTAGCATCCAATTGGCTCCTTATGAAGCTCTTTATGGGAGAAGGTGCAGATCTCCTATTGGATGGTTTGAAGTTGGTGAAACTGGGTTGAGAGGACCAGACCTAGTTCATCAAGCTATGGAGAAAGTGAAAGTGATCCAAAAGAGGTTGAAAACAGCGCACAGTCGTTAGAAATCCTACACTGATGTTAGGAGAAAAGATTGGGTATACTTGAAATTTTCACCCATGAAGGGTGTTATGAGGTTTGGTAAGAAGGGGAAGCTTAGTCCCCGGTATATTGGTCCTTACAGGATATTCAAGAGGATTGGCATTGTAGCTTATGAGTTAGAGCTACCCCAAGAGTTGACAGCAGTTCATCCGGTATTTCATGTCTCCATGTTGAAGAAGTGCATGGGCGATCACTCAATGATCATACCAACTGAAGATATTGGGATCAAGGATAGCTTATCTTATGAGGAGATTCCGGTTCAGATTCTAGGTCGCCAAGTTCGCAAGTTGAGGACTAATGAAGTAGCATCAGTCAAAGTTCTTTGTAGGAACCAGTTTGTTGAGGAAGCTACTTGGGAAGCTAAAGAAGATAAGAAGAAGAGGTATCCACATCTCTTTGAAACCGGAGAAATTCCATATCAAGGTACTAATTCTCTTTTTAGTACTCTTTAATTTATAAGTTGGCATGTTGTATTTGCATTGCTTGTTAGGTGTTTGAGCTGAATGCTTGATGTTACACACTTATCCTAGTAAGAGTAATCTCATTCGAGGATGAATGTTCCCAAGGGGGAGATATTGTAACATCTCGCTAATTGAAAGAACTAGAAAGAGTTAGAATTAGAAATAGTCATTTTAGGAAAGAATGAAAAATCTTGAAATTCGTTAAGTTATGTTAAGTTTGAGTTTTTGATCAACTTCAAACGACCATAACTCATAGCTCGGGATGATTTAGGTGTGCTTCCAGATATCGTAGGAAAGATCTTGGAATTATATTTTCAACGCCACTGAGTTTGCGCGATTCCGAGTTCTTATGAGTGAGATAAGTCTATTTGAAGTTGGGATGTTCAAATAAGGAAAGTCTAAACTGGATTTTGGAAGGGTATTTTGGTCTTTACCATACCCAATTAAATTAATTTGTTTTTGGCAATTACTTAGAGGTCTAAACTGAACTTGTTCAGTTTACGCTTTTCAAAATTGAGTTAGGGTTTTAGATAAGAGAAAAGAAGAGGAGAAAAGAGGAGAAGAACCAAGAATCGTCAAATTCTCGAAGCTAAGATTGTGGATTTCGTCAAGGGGTAATCCCTAAGAGGTATGTGAGACTTTCATAGAGTTGGCTTCGTTCATCCACGTGCCAATCATGATTATTTTAGCGAAATTCGTCCTAAAAAGGGTTGAAAGTTTGATGTTCTTGAATTTATTTTTGTTCTTGAATTGGGCTGAATTGAGGAGTTCTTGAGATTATCGCGTCGAGTTTTGTAGTTGTTTCGAGTTAGGTTCTTGGGTACATTTACTAGGTATTTGAATCTAACGAGAAGTTGAGAAAAATAGTTGAGTTTAGGCGATTTGGGTTTGGATAAACGAAGAAGGAAAAGTCAGAGGAAATATGGGCACCATGTCCGCGTCTTCCTCAGAATGGGAAAATTCTCCTCACGGAGCAGAGCGGTCACGGACCGTTCTGTCTCAAAAATTATTTTCGCGACCAAATATTTAATTACATCTCCATGTCGCGGACTAGTTTCCAAACAGTGATTTCTTGATCTTTTCTAATGTTTAACTATCTAAAAACACTCCTAAACATCATGAGATCGTTCCTATCACAAATCACAATCCTTGAATCCATAATTCAGTTCGAGGAAAGTTAAGAGTCAAGTTAAGAGAAATTCATAAAGTTTTCCAAAAGTCTTTTACAAATGTTTTAACTTTGTTTTAAGACTTAAGCTTTGAGTTGAGTAAAGAGTAAGAGTAAAAGTTCATTTTTTCAAAGATTATACGGGAACTAAGTATTCCCAATAGTTAAAATGTTTTCACATTTGAGCAAGAAAGGTAACATTGATTCCAAGAGAGATTTTAAGCTTAGTTTTGACTAATTATCTCAAACCAAAGAAAGAAATTTTGTTTTAAAAACATATGAACTAAGTATATTTTTGGGACTAGTATTGAGCACCGATATGGGGATGCGAGTTCATAATAACTCAAGTCTCCATAAACCATGTAGTCATCATGGGTAGTAAACGATCATACTTTTTAGATGATTCCTTAAGTGTTTTTTAGCATAGACTAGTGGATCCTCTTAGTTAAGGTGTTCTATATGACGGCAAAGTATAGGACAATTCTGGTAGCGTGGGCAAGACGTTGTATCACCACTTAGGCTCATAGTGGTGGTTGTCGGTTAGAGAAACTCCCACAGTATTATACTACTTTACAAGTAAACTGAGTTGTTATTGCAATTCTTTAACAAATTGAGTTGCTACTACTATTTTAAATGCTTTGTATAACTGCACCATTATTGGTGTTTACTTTGAATTTGAATTAAGTTATTCATGAGTTGAGTAAAGCCAAGGTTAGTGTTTCTTTCAGATTCCTTTTAAGCTTATGTTATGTTTGGTATTCCCCTCGCATACTCGTACATTCAATATACTGATGTCATTTAGCCTGCATTATTTTATGATGCAGACATAGGAAATCAGGATCAGCATCCAGGGCCCCGTTGATCCAGTTGAGCACTCAGAGTCAGTTGGTTAGCCTCCTTGCATTCCGTAGGACTCCTTTTACTTTTCTTTCTAGTATTTCAATTGTTAGGATGATCGGGGGTCTTGTCCCGACATCCCTCATTAGTTAGAGGCTTTATAGGCAGATATGTATAGTTCTTTTGTCTTATTCATTGAAGATGTTGTTTAAAGAGTTGAGTTTTCCTTATTGGCTAGTTGAATGCTTTCTTATTAACATTCTTGAGTTATATGGGTTTATCTCTGTTAAGTTAAGTCTTCCGCTGAGTAAGTAAGCCCGGCCAAGGGTTCGCTTGGGGCCATCAATGGTTTTCGAGTGCCAGTCCCGCCCATGGTGTAGGCTCGGGGCGTGACACTTACAAAAGGCTTCAATGTTCTCATAACACCTACATCTATCCACGAGCATTCATCCATTATGTTCGAACTTCAAGTACCCACAACCGTAGCTGCATTAGAACTGTATACAACGCATTTGACTGTTTTTGAATTGAGACATGCCTGTAAAATACCTATTGCCCCATTAATTGTTCTTTGTGTTATTGTTTCTTCAGGTTCTTTGTTATCAAAATCAATTGGATGTGCAACATGAAATACACCAATGCAGCCTTCAATTATTGCATTGAAACTTTATGGTTTTTGTAGATTAGCATTAAAAATATTCAACTTTTCTTGTGCACCTAGGAGATTTGTGACGTAGCTTACATCCTTCTTGCCATCTATAATCAATGAAAGTTAGGCAAAAAAATTATATAATTTTAACCGGACAATAATGACATAAATTAATCATACTTTGTTTCATTTATGTGAAGGTATTGCCGGAAAAATAATGGGATAACACACAAGTATTATTTAGATTATGATCGAAATTTCAAAGGCATACATTAACTAAATTAAGATTCTATTACTCCGAACCCATTCTTTTGTAATTTTGTACACTTTTTTGTCTTACGTGGCATATAAACATCTCCATGCACCCCAACTATGTCATATAGGATCCAAATCATGTCAATTGATGTGATGAGCATACAAAAGATATATAGGACTAACAAATCACCTGGATGAGATCTAATAGTTGTGTTAACATAATAACCAAGTTGAAGAAGTCTCATAACCATCCATGATCCAAGATAACCACTTCCTCCTGTTACACATTCCTTTCCTTTCTCCTTCATCACTTCTTCCATATCCCCTCTATTCCTCTCTTCTTTCTTTTCCTCTCTCTTTCTCTCTCTCTATGTAGTGATTATAGGTTGTATCAAAGTGGTTAGAAAACAAGGACGTAATGGATAAGGAGGGGAAGATGGTCAGAGCAAGCTCAAGCCAAGTGAGTAACTGAATTGATACCAAAATGATCAAACCAATCTATATTGAGCAACATTCGGTAAAGTCTCTTCCAAATAGTTCTAGGCTCACCCCTGTTATTACACCAGGTGAAAGGATTTCTAGTATACCCAACATCTTGAAGCCCAGCCTCGATAACGCAATTGAGAAAATCCAAACTCTTATCAAATTTGTATGGGGTGCCACCCTCTTTCTCATCAACCGAGGCAATGACGTTAAAGTCTCTGAGGACAGACCATAGGCCTTTAATCCTAGCGGACAAGCCGATAAGTTGATCCCAAGAGATCCTTTCTGAGGTTGGCAGTGCATTACACAATGGTAATCTAGATTTCGACCGAATTGTTGAATTGGATAAGTTTGCAAGTCACTTGTTGTTCAATATCCTCCACAATACTCACATCAAAATCAGTATCCAATCCATATTTTGTTATTGAGATTAGAGAAACAACCTTGAATGTCAAGCTGTCTCATATAATACTTCATATGAATAGTTTTGACAAAAGGTTCTTGCAACCTAATGAAGGAAATTTTGTGTTGATTTTTGAGAGTTTTTAGTCTCTCAAAAGCACTTTAAGATTTAATGCTTCTAATTTTTCAACTAAGTTTTCTAATTATTGGAAATTAGAGGGTAAAGGTCTTTGACAGTCATGTTAGCTGGTTGAGCTCTCCCAGGCAGAAGAAAACCAGTACTATTTTGTTCTATTTCCTTATGGGATAAGTTGTTGAGGTCTTTGACATCCTGTAGATCGTGAGATTTCTTGGCGTCTAAGAAGATGTCTTGGACTTCCTTGAGAATCTCATTTCTTGGGAGTTCATTGTCTGAAATAACTGAGTCCTCATCAAGGAGGTGATCATCATGCATATCTCCCTCAGGTTCCGATTCCATACGAGTGTATTCATCAATAGTATTTTCCTCTGATGCCATGGAAATATATCAGGCAAATCTATAAATTCATCATCTGACTCCATATCATGCATCTGTTTATTGATTTGAGTATTGTTTCCTTCTATCTCCATCGTGTTGTTGTTGAGAGAAAGAGGTGTAGATTCTTCTCGAGGATCGTTGGATTATCCATAATAATATCCTTTCTAGAAGAAGCAATATTTTCAACTCGGTACCTCTCTATATCAGGAGAGTCCCTCATAGTATCATTTTCATCATGTAATTTAGGAGGATCAGGTTCTTTGGTGGGAGGGAGCTCTCTCATTTCCAAAGTTCTATCCTTTTGTTTCTCTTTTGGTAGCCTTTCTTTTCCTTTTTTCCCTTGTGGATGAGTAGTATTATTATGATCTGATCTTGGTCTTTTAATTTTCCTAGCATTGTTATGGACCACATTATCTTTGTTGACTTCCACTTTGCCACTGTTGAATGTCATTATAGGTATGCCTGCTTCCAGATTAGAGTTCAAGAAGGGATGAACATGATCTGTTGTGCTCACTTTGGTTGCTTCCATTTGGTTTTGTTTGTCTTGAGGTACTTTGGTTTGAGAAGTGTTCAAAGTCTCCTTGTTTATTGTTGCCTCCTTCAGAATCTAAGTATTACTAGTGGGTATGTGTTTGTTCTTCCCTTTACCTCTAGTAACCGTAAGCCAACCTTCTTCAATAGGTTTCATCCCATTATCTAAAGTGTTATATTCTTGAGCTTTGTTGCTTACTTCCATTGCATCAACTGAACTATTCAGGTTGTTACTAGTGGTATTGGGATCAACAACATACCTTCTATTCGTTCTACCTTTCACTTTGGTCATGACATGCTGTTGGAATGTACGCATCCACAGTGATCACAGGACTAGGTCCCCGAAGGAATAAAAGCTCAGAAGATATATAGCACAACATAAAAACATGCACAAGAGTTTTACGTGAAAACCTCCTTGCTTAAGAGAGTAAAACCACGACCTGTCACATAGGACTTTCAAATTGTTTTCACTAATCTTCTCAAGCAAAAGCGAAATATAGTTTACACCACAACAATGAGATTAACTTCCTAATCTCACACTAAGTAATACAATTATTACTTAAACAAGCCTAAGCAATGCCTACATTGCCCACTATACTAACCCTCAACGATTAATATAGTCTTTTATAGTAAGACACAAAGCTACCCCTAACTATGTTCTTACAAAGATTCACACAAGTTTTGAAACATTTCTAACACAAGTGAAACGAATCGTACAAGTTAAGCACAAATACAAACAATCAAGAACAACAGCAGGTACGGAAAGCACTCCTTCAGTTGATTAGGTCCTTGTTGTATGTGTTCTTGTGCTTGAGTTCTTCCTTGAAAATGGCCGTCTCTTTTAAGCTTATGAGTTTTTGTTTGCCAAATCTTAAGTTTGTGTTTTGTGGAAGAGACTATATCAAAAAGACACAAACTCTTTGGGACCGCCCATTGGCTGAGGGCCTGCTTCTCTGGAAAGACGTGCACCTATCACATCAGAGGTGACAGTTGTCTTGTCGTCCTTTCACATACACAGTCTTGCAGGGACCAAGTCCCTTGTAAACTTTTCTTAGTGAGTTCTTGAGAAGACTTGTTGGCTCTCTCTCATTTTGAATGAATGATTTAATAAGTTGTTTGTCATGTTGATTAAATTAACCATAAAGAGTTATTGACCATTGGACAAACAACATCATCCATTCTGATTGGTGTAGTACGCTGACGACTCACCAACCTCTGACAAGACAACTTTACAGTCGTACACAATTATAAATCTGGACGAGAGCACTGTCAGGGACCAGGTCCCTTCATTTGTGAGGATTATCAAAATACCTAGAATATAACATTTTCCCCTTTTTGATGATGACACACAAATATTCCTCACACTGAGTTTATTCATTCATTTCACTGTCATCAGTCCCAATAACAAGGATCTAGTTCCTTGTTAGATCTCTAAGTTTGTTAAATCATCAAAACTTAACATTAGCTCCAAAATATCATTTTCCCCCTTTTTGATGATAACAGACTTATTCACCAGTTCCCCCTATCAACAAGAACTCTTTAGGTAACTGGAGTTTCATCATCCCCGAAGTTTGTCAAATCATCAAAACATCAAAATAACATTTTCCCTCTTTTTGATGATGACAAACTTGTTCAACTTCTTCCCCCTATCGGCATGACCATGTCCTCTTCAAGTAGCTAGCATTGATTCCCTCTATCGGCATGACCATGTCTTCTTCAAGTAGCTAACATCATTGATATCATACCTTAACAATTTTCCCCTTTTTGACATTATATAAAAAAGGGTTAAAGCAGTAAACCAAGTTGACAGAAATGCAGTTCAAGCAAGATCATGGCCACTTGGGCAACACTGAGCATGAGTAAAAAGGCATAAAGTAATAAGACAAGTCAGTAGAAACAAGGCATCTTTTTCATTCACAAATAAAAGAGCAGCAATCAAAGCATTGTACATATTATTACGAATGAGAACCAAGACTATGCCCACTGAGTTTCGATAGAAAACAATGAGGAGGATTGACATAGAAATTCAGGAAGAGAGGGAGTGACTTAAAAGCAAGGGATTGAAAGAATAGAATTAGTAGATCATATCCTTTAGCCTCTCGTGAAGTTCACATTCTTTGCTGCCCAGGCTTCATGCTGAACCTTTAGGGCTGCAAGATTTATTTATTTTTGTTTTTTTTAACCTGGTCCCTCTGATTGTGCTGTTGCAAAAGCTGAGCCTTGAGGCAAACCATTTCAGTATCCCTGTTAGCAAGAGCAACTGTCATAGCTTCCAACGCTAGCCTGAGTTTCTCATTACAGAAAGATTAGTAGAGTCAAACTTACTCAAGGCCTCCGAGATGAATAGATCAATAACTGAGGAACAATTTTTTTTTCAATTCTTCATTTTTTCATTTTTTTCAAGGTCAGACACCCTCTTATTCAGAAAACTTTGAGTTCTCAGAATATCAACCTCTTCCTTTTTGAACATCTTTTCCACCTTGTTCATTTTACTGGTTGGACCTGGTCCCTTTTCACACTTATAACATCTTCATCAGAAATTCTTCAGTAAGAATAGAGGGTTTACACATTTGAAGTGTTTTTGAGAAAGAAAAAAACAAGGAAGGTTTTGAAAATTTCTGATTTTGGAAGGGGATTTGAAAAGAAATATGGAGTATAAAGGAAGTGAAAGGATGTGTCATTTTGGTACTCAAAATATACCTAAATGAAATGAATGTGGCAATTGCAACGATTCTCATGCATAATTCAAACTGCAATGTTAAGAGTTCTAACCTTCGAGAATGGACCGGGTCCTCTATGTAGTTTGAATGTGATTGCCTAGATCTGTCCTGGCCTCTCTTTTCCTTTAGCCCTTTTTCCATGTGTGTATACCTACAGAAGGTATGAGACTAAATTTGCTAAAACATACATAACTGAAAAGCAAGGATACTTGCTCCCTTTGCATAGTCATGAAAGAGTTGATTGCTTCAGGCAGGATCCATTCAAGAAGGTTTCAGCATTCCCAACATCAGTTTGATTATCTCAGTCAGGTCTACTAGGAGCTTCAAGATGCTGCTTGGTCCATAAGAATTGAGCACATCAAGCTGCACTTGCTACATTCTCTACCTCAGTTGTTGAAAGAGCAACTGAATCTTGCCTTTTAGTTCCACATGAGTGAGAGATCAGCCCATAACATAAGCCACTCCTGAGGTACTCTTTCCATCAACTTGATACCCAGCATAATAAGCATCACATGTTCCCCCAAATCAAAAAGTCTCCTGATGGACAGAATAGAACCAGATCCCCGTTTTCTTCATGTGTCTTCGGATTCTCTTAGTAGCCCTCAAATGTGATTCCTTTATACAATAATGGAGTCTATGAACAAGGTTCATCAGTATCCAGCTTCAAGTTAGTGCCCATGAAAGTATGAATTGTCTAGGCATTCATAACATGAAACTTTTTTAGCAGCTTCCCTGAACTGGAACCAGGTCCCTATCTTTGATCAGATATCAATTGCCTTGAACGCTGTGCTATCTTCTATCCTGTACCTAAGTTCCTATGAGAGAATACAACTGGTCCTTGCTTAGGGATTCAGTGAAGATGTCAGCCACTTGATCTTCCATTTTGCAAAACTTCATGATGATATTACCCCTCTTTATCATTGTCTTGGATTCAAGTATGTTAAGCCATTTGAGCAGCTCATTGATGTACTTTTCTTGACACTGAGGGTACCTTTTGAGGTTTGCTTGATCTACAGCTCCAAGAAGAAATGTAATTCTTCCATTATGCTCACTTCAAAACTCACTATTCATGAGTGCAAAAAACTCTTCACACAACACCTCAAAGGTTGCTTCAAAGATGACATCATCAATATGTACTTGAAAAATTAGCAATTCCTTTCCTTCTGATTTCAAAAGGGGGTTTTGTCAATTTTACCTCTTTTGAAGCCATTGTTGAAGAGGAATTTGGTCAACCTATCAGCTTGTTGGGGAACCAAGTGTCATACTTTGCTTCTTTCAAACTGAGCTTGATCAGCTTCTTCATTCTCACCTTCAGAATTTACATTATCAGTTTGAACTGCATCATCTTTGTTCAATATTGTCTACAGGACCGGGTCCCTCATTAGGTTTATCATCTGCATCAGCATCCTTGAGATTGTTGGATTCATGAAGAGGATGTTCTTTAGCAAGCTCACTATTTAGACCGTCACTCTGATTCTGAAGCAGCCCTTCCATCTCAGAAACTTCTTTCTTTTGCAACTACTCAATTCTTCCAGACTCATCAAAAATCACATGACCACCTTTTCGTACACCCGATAAGCCTTGCTGGAGGAAGAATATTCCACAACTATTCTTTCTTCACCATTGAGATTAGACTTCTCAATATCATCATTTTGGTCACTAAACATGTACTATTCACCATTTCAGCCCGAAATTTCTTTGGAAGATTAATAGCCTGCATATTCCACTTGAAGGATGGTCTGATCTGCTTCTTTTTAACACAAGCATCACACACTTTGTCATCTGCAAATTTTATTTTGAGCAGACCGAGGACTAGGTCCCTTGACACAAGTTTGTTAAGTAGAGGAGCCCTCACATGGACGAGTCTCATGAGTGATTGATCAATATTCTCACCTTGACCACAAAGGATAGTGATACTGTTACTATGAGTAGTGTTCAGATCAACAATATACATGTTCTTGCATCTCCTTTCTTTCAAGATCATCACCCGAGAGAGCAAGTTTGTGACAACATATTTTTCTGATAAACACTTAACTTTATTTTGTTCATCATAGATCTGTGGAACACTTGAAAGAATATACTTCAACCCATTGACATAGTACACAACTTTAAAAGACTGTTCCACGGACTTTCAAGTTCTGCCTACACCAAGAATGTACCATTTCTTGCCATTACCAAAAAGACACCCCCACCTTGAAGTGCCTTGAGAGAGAGGAAGTTTTGTAGTTTTCTCAGTCATGTGCTTTGAGCATCCACTATTCATAAACTAACACTGACTGATGCTCCCTTCTCTCACTTGCATAGCAAATCACTTGTTAGCCTTGGGAACCCATTTGAGATGGAGTTCGCAGTAAGTAGATAACAAAGTGATAAGAAAATCTTTTGATCAGTAGGATAAGCTGGTTTTCTTCAACTCGGGACTAGAATCAGGACCAGGTCCCTTCTTCAGTCTATTCTTATAGTTTGATGAACTTCCTTCATATTTTTTCAAAATCGGACAATCTTTCTTAAGATGTCCATCTCGACCACAATGTACATACAATAGATTATCAGTATCATAAGCATTTTTGTTGTGAGGATTGTATGGGGAATTTATCTTCTCACAGCCCAGCCCTCTTCTACTATTGTTTCCTTGACCAATTAGATTTGTAAGAATCTTAGAGGAATTGGTCCATTTGAGGGATTTTTTCAGTTCCTATTTTACACGGACCAGGTCCCTCTCCAGCACAAGATTACTTTCTAGAGCCAATCTCATCTTCATTATACTAGTGTGCAACTTATTTTCAAGCTCCAGCTGCAAGCTGCTGGCCTCGTTCTTTCCTTAAAAACCTATAGTAGTCTCCCCTTTTATCTTTTCCTTCAGTTCTAGATTTTCAGCTTCTAGAACAACCATTTGACTTTCAATATCATATATTTAGGCAACTAAAGTAATTTTTCCATCTTGAGAGATTTCTAGGCTATTGTTCACGAGATCCTTCTCAGTTGTCAGCTCACTTATCAAATCAAGTAATACAACAACTA
The DNA here is from genome assembly GCA_036250505.1 of Solanum acaule. Lineage (NCBI taxonomy): Eukaryota > Viridiplantae > Streptophyta > Magnoliopsida > Solanales > Solanaceae > Solanum > Solanum acaule. The sequence continues at coordinate 25,483 of JAJOOR010029554.1, forward strand.
GCTTTCTCAATTTACTAGCAGAAAAGGTATTCAAGTTTTGCTTGAAATCTGATAGAGTTACCTTTTCATCAGCATCTTCCTCATCTGACTTTGCCATGAAAGCATCATCCGAGTGTTCGGAATCACTTGAGGAATTTTCCTATGCAGCCAGATCCTTCTTCACCGCCTAGAAAAAAACTTCTCTTCTGCTTATCTTGGGTCGGACCTGGTCCCCCTGTTTGTCTATACCTTCTTCAGTCTTGACATATTCTCTGTGGTCATCCTTGTACATAAGACAATTTCCAATGGAGTCACCTAGTTGATTACACTTGTAACACACTACACTTGAGATGGAAGCCTTGTCATGATTTTCTTTCTTTTAATCAGCATCATCAGTCAGATATTCCCTCATGTCTTCACCCTTGAGAATGAGACCCTTCCATTTTCTATGCATCTCATGAATTTGAAGATGCTCAAATAGTACACAAAGTGTCACTACTTCAGATTTTCTTGTCTCATTGCAGTCACAAAATCATTTGTCCAAGATCTGGGAAGAATTTCCAGTATCTTGGAGACTTGCTTGCACACAGGGACTGGTTCCTCAAGGAACATAAGCTCATCTGTAATAGTGGAGAATCTGGTGCGCATTTCATGAATGGGTTTACCTTATTTCATGGTGAAACTTTCGAACTGAGTAGTAAAGAAATCTAGCTTAGATTTTCTTGTTTCCTCAGTTCCCTCATAGGTAGTTCTCAGCAGATCCTAGATTTCTTTGGCTGATTCGCACGATGAGATTATCGTAGTCGTTCATTCCAATTCCACACATCAGCAACTTCCTGGCTTTGTGAGTTTTCTTGACTAATCTTTTGTCGAAGTCATTATATTGTTGTTGAGTTTTGATAATGACTCTTGTGATCTCTCCGTCCTTAACCTTCATGGTTGTCACATAAGGACCTTCACATATGACGTCCCATTATTCAATGTCCTCATCCATGAGATAGTCTCTCATTCGAATCCTCCAGTGTCTATAGAACTGACCATAAAAAACAAGAGGTCTTGTGGGAGATTGACTTCTTTGCATGCTCACTGGTGTTGTCATATCCTTCAGGAATCACAGGACCAGGTCCCCAACAGAATAAAAGTGCAGAAAATAAATAGCACAACGTAAAAACATGCACAAGAGTTTTACGTGGAAACCTCCTTGTTCAATGGAGTAAAACCACGACTTGTCACACAGGACTTTCAAACTGTTTTCACTAATCTTCTCAAGCAAAAGAGAAACACAGTTTACACCACAACAATGAGATTAACCTCCTAATCTCACACTAAGTAATACAATTATTACATAAACGAGCCTAAGCAATGCCTGCATTTCCCACTATTCTAACCCTCAACGATTATTATAAACTTTTACAGTAAGACACAAAGTTAACCCTAACTATGTTCTTACAAAGATTCACACAAGTTTTGAAATGTTTCTAACACAAGTGAAATGAGTTCTACAAGTTAAGCACAAATACAAACAATCAAGAACAACAGCAGGTACGGAAAGCACTCCTTCAGTTGATCAGGTCCTTGGTGTCTGTGTTCTTGTGCTTGAGTTCTTCCTTGAAGATGGCCTTCTCTTTTAAGCTTATGTGTTTTTGTTTGCCAAATCTTAAGTTTGTGTTTTGTGGAAGAGACTATATCAAAAAGACACAAACTCTTTGGGACCGCCCATTGGCTGAGAGCGTGCTTCTCTGGAAAAACATGCACCTACCACATCAGAGGTGGCAACTTTTCTAACAGTAGTCTTGTCGTCCTTTCACATACGCAGTCTTGCAGGGACCAGGTCCCTTGCAAACTTTTCTTAGTGAGTTCTTGAGAAGACTCGTTGGCTCTCTCTCATTTTGAATGAATGATTTATTTGTTGTTTGTCATATTGATTAAATCAACCATAAAGAGTTATTGACCGTTGGACAAAAAACCTTGTCCATTCTGATTGTTGTAGTATGATGACGCCTCACCAACCTCTGACAGGACAACTTTACAATTGTACATAATTATAAATCTAGACGAGTGCACTCTGTCAGGGACTAGGTCCCTGAATTTATAAGGATTATCAAAACACCCAGAATATAACAAATACTCATTGTCAACATCACTCTCTTTTCCTAATTCAGGGTGGAGAATTGTGCATTGTAAATCGCTATGTCCCTGCACCTTACAGTGGTTACAATTCTCCGAAATGGACTTATAATCAATTTTTTGTGTATTAACCTCTATCTGACCAACAGCATTACTGGATTCAATCTGAATTTCATACACTAGAGCTTGAGTGACATCAATCTCCACCTTTACTTTAGCCGTTGTGGGTCTAGACTTAGCAAGAGTAGCCTTATCGGGAAAAAATGGGGTGTCCAATGGGTTCAAGGATCCTACAAAGACCATCCCACTCAAAAAAATGTCACGGCAAGTCCAGCAAGTTAACCCATACAGGGGCATGAGTAGTTTCTTTCTCCAGCTTAAAGTCAGGCGACCAATTCAGAAATTTCATGTGTAAATCAAAGATAGTGAAAAAGTTTCTACCATATACATTTCGGTGAACCTCTTCCAAATCAAAGTCTATCAAAATGTGGTGTAAGTTGTAAGGACCAATACAGACTGACCCCTTGGTTGGGATTAACTTAGCAAATTCTGATCTTATGCGTTCAATAGAAGGACGAGATCTTGCGAACTTACCTATAACTGTAAGCTTGCAGGTTTCCTCTAAGAGCTCATTTTCTTCCTTGGTGACACAAACGATGGGCGTGCCATTCACCAGGTCATAGGGACGATGTTGAAGTTTAACTTTTTCTCGAGATGAGCCCTGATTAGAGTTGTTAAGAGCTGAGGCAAAGTTTGAGGCTTTTCCCAACGGTTGAAAGGGGGTTCCAGCGATTCCAAAATTTCGAGCAGGTAGTGGGGGTAAGGGGTCTGGGGTTGTTGACAGTGAATCTTGAGGAGCAAGTGGAAGTCTGGGGCTGAGCCCAGGCGAAGGAACTGGTGGCATATTGCTAACTTTCTCTCTCTAGAATATAGCAGTTTGTATTGATGAGGTAAAAGTGCCTTATAGGTTTTCAATTAAAAAAAAAGGGACAAGTGGGCCCCATTACTTTTTCTCTACTTTTTTATCTTTAATATTAATAAGAAAAACTCAACTAATAACATCTTTCGTAGTTGTCTGGAGTTGTCTGCACAACTACTAAAGTTGTTTGGATAACTATTGAAGTTGTCGGACGACTAAAGAAGTTGTCCCCATAACTACGACAGTTGTTGGACTAAAGTGTAAAAGTTAAAATTTTAGGACTATTGAGAAAACATTTTTTAACCTAATTAATACTCCCTCCGTCCGATTTTAGATGTCATCCCTTTCTATAAATAGTTGGTCCATAATACTTGTCATTTCATAAAATTAATGATTAAATTAGCATATTGTTCCTTTTTTACCCTTCTGAGTTATTAGCATTGAAAACATACATGTGATCAACTTAGAAAAGTTAAGTAAATGACTCATGTTCATTGGTTAAATTAATTAATCAAAACAAATTAATTCATATTCATTGATTGAAAACTTGAGTTCCAAAAAAATTAAATAAGGGTAGAAGGGTAAAGTTACATCATTTCTTAATGCAAGTGCAAAGTAAAAAGGTAACATATAAAATGGTACGGAGGGAGTACTATTTGCCACTTCTACCCAATTTTTAAGACTTGAAGGACTCCTACCTAATTGACTAACTAGTTTGTCCCTTTTAATAGACCTTTCCAATTTTATCTCTAGTCTAAAATTGATACTTTTGATCGAGGTAGACGTATATTGATTTTGAAAACTAGAAATTCTTTATTCTTTAATCCTTTCTTTTGTATATTTATAAATGACTAACAATTCAATTTCTTAATTAAATAATTACTTTTTGTGTTTCTATATATAGTTAAAAATATGTACAAAAGAATGTCAAATTTGCTTAGACAAAAAATTTCGTTTTTTT
>JAJOOR010029555.1:0-22131 GCA_036250505.1 Solanum acaule
AGATATCATGGTGGCCTCGACGGCCCAATCAGGACTTCTGTGCTAGTTGGATATTTTTTTTATATAAACTCTTGGGAGTAGCTGGTTCTTTTGTAGATCTGTTGACAGGGGCCTTGCCGGCCGAGGGCTTAGTTTTAAGCCGAGATATACTTGTTTGTTTTCTTAATTGCATGTGACTGCCATGCGCTAATAGCAAATGGTTCAGCAGGGTCGGCTCGGGACTGAGTTTTGGCTTTAGGAGTCAGTTGCGCCCTTTGAGTTTGGGGCGTGACAGTGAGAATGTACATTGTGATTGTAATTTGTCGAATGGGCGGGTGTCACGATCTGACACACTAACTGGGATCGGTTGCCATGTTTTGGCATAAATATGGGATCGATTGCCTCGTTCTGGCATAAATATGGGATCGGTTGCCACGTTCCAGCATAAACATTGGATTGGGTATCACGTTTCGGTACGCTAACAGTTTGGGTGTGGGTTCCATGAGAGGACCATTGAATTGGGTTCCGTGAGAAGACCATTGAATTGTGTTGTGTATCTACTTGTGATGATTACGTTCATATCTAATGGTGATTGAGGTTGGAAGACTATTTTTTGCTCTAAATTGATAGCCAATGTGTATTATGGAGAATGTGGGATGCTACACTAATCATGAAAAGATGACTAATATTGTATATGTTCGGTATATGCCTGTTTTATAATGTTGTGGTTACTTGCATGTGTTTCATTTAATGGGATAGCCGCGTGATCCTACCAGTACACTGTGGTTGTGTACTGATACTACACATACTTGTTCTTTGTTGAGTACAAGGCATCTTCAGGTGGCTATTGATAGACCTCAGCTAATGACTATTGAGAGTAATCGGATTCAAGTATGAGCTAGTTCTTTCAGGCTGCCATGAATCTTTCTTGTTTAAGTCCACTATTTTCGGACTCAGACTTTTGTTTAAGGTGTTGTTTAGTTTTGGGGTTGTACTCCTTGCTTTTAGACTTGTCGTTAATAGAGTTTTGGTGCAATGACTTTCAGGTTCTAAGGGGTTAAGACTTCTGCATTAGTTTTGTAAGTTATTTGTTTAAACCTTTGGAGTTTATGGGGAGTCCGTATTATTTATATAGTTATTTAAGCCTGCATTCGTATCTTTAAATGCCTTAGTTTTCATAAAATTTATTTGTTTGAGTTGTAGTAATGGTTCTCCCACCGGAGGGTTTGTGTGGGTGCCAATCACGATGGTATGGGTCATGAGAACGTTGGTATCAGAGGCCTAGGTTCGTTGATCTTATTGTACCAAAACGAGTCTAGTAGAGTCTTGCGGAACGGTACGATGACGTCCATACTTTCTTCGAGAGGCTATAGGACTTTAGGAAAAACTCATTTTTTTCTACTCCTTCGTGCTATGACTTGAATCCAATTGATATCTGGGTGATACAAATTGGTATCTTTCTTCCTTCCCTCTATGGTCCGAGCTAGAGCAACAACAGTGGTAACACCATCACTAGCTAGAGCAACAACAACGGTAACACCATCACTAGCTAGAGCAACAACAGCGGTAACACCATCACTAGTAAGAGCGGATGTGTATTGACTACCGACAGTTGAATAGGGTCACCATTCGGAACAAATATTCATTGCCTTGGATAGATGACCTTTTTGACCAATTGCAAGGTGCATCGGTTTCTCTAAGATTGATTTAAAGTCTAGTTACCATTAGTTAAAGGTTGAGGCGGTTAAGAATTGGGTCCAACCAAGTTCTATGATTGAAATTAGCAGTTTTGTGGGGCTCACTAGCTACTATTATCGCTTGTGGTATGAGTTGAGTCCAATTGGTATCTCAACAAAGTGAACTAGACGACGTAGTCTCGGCTGAAGGGACACAAGCAAGTTAATTGGAATTGAGAAGGTTTCAATTGGTATCTGGCCTTAGGGGCCGTATAAGGCATAAATTATCAGTAATGGTCGTCTATGGAACGAACTAATTAAAGAATTTGGTCTTGTCTGCAAGTTGTAACTGCTTGAGTGCCGTGAAACTTGTTATGAAAAGAAAGTCATCACAAGATTAGGTACAAGGGTCTGGATAAATTACGATGTGGTTCGTAAGCGAGGAATCTGGACGTGCGTTGCGACCAACTGATAACCGTGTGAGAGTTTGGGTGTATCCTGAGGATATGTGTATGGTAGTGTTGAAACAATGTAAAAGGATTCTAAAGTGTGTACTTCGCTGGATTGACCAGGGGGTAGACAATGATTGTCCTAGCTAAAGGGATTTTCTCTAAAAATGCACGTGTTATAGCTGGGAACCTTTGGGGGAAATTAGGAAAGAAAAGAACCCAGAGAAATTGTTGGCAGGGATTTTGTTTTCGTTATGGCCACTGGGGCGGGATTTTCCCGCCAAGGCGAGACTGCCAGTGCGGGATTTCTCCCGCCAGAGCGGGATAGGGTGAGATAGAATCTCAGCCCTATCTCCCCTATTTTCCCTAGTCACAAGTATGGACCCTGAATCGTACCCGAACTAACCCCCGTGATCTAATTCAGTGTTCAACAATCAAAAATAAGTTATAAAGTGTGTTAAAATTGTGGAGAACCTGGGCATATAAGGAGGAAATCAGCGAGGCCGTGGAGGCCGGGGAAATGGTAATGCAAGTAGATGAGTAGTGCAGCTAGGCAAGGAGGTTGCCCGTCAAGAGGACATGGCTCAGTTTTTATGTTTTTTTTGGGTAAGATCGAGTTTGAGGGTGTGATGCAATGGTCACAAGAGCTACTCTTGTCTGTGCCCAGATGGCTATTGTTTTACTTGATCCGGGTTCTACTTATTCATATGTGCCAGTTCAATTGCCTTGGGATTTGATGTGGTTTGTGATATACTTGATGCCCCCATCCATGTTTCTACCCTAGTTGAAGAGTCAATCATAGTCACTCATGTATATCATGTTGTCCTATTGTGTTTATGGATTTTCAGATTTGGGTTGATTTGGTTATGGTGGATATGACTGACTTGATATAATCCTAGGCATGACTTGGTTGTCCCCCTATTATACCGGGCTTAATTGTAATACTAAGTCGATAACTCTAGAGATCCCCGGTAGGGAAAGATTAGAGTGGGAAGGGTTGTACAAGCCTAATCTAGCTAAGATCATATCCTCTACTCGGGCCAGGAAATTGGTAGGACAGGGTTGTTTGGCTTATTTGGCTCATGTTTGGGATGTTGAGGTTGAGTCTCCCTCTATTGAGTTTGTTTCTGTGGTGTCTGAGTTTTAAGGAAGTGTTTCCTACGGATTTGTCTGGTATGCCTCCATATAGAGATATATATTTCTGCATTGACTTGGAAACTGACACTTTCCCCATTTCCATCCCTCCGTATCGTATGGCTCCAGCAGAATTAAGAGAGCTTAAGGCTCAAATCCAAGAGCTTCTTGATAAAGGGTTCATCCGTCCTAGTGTTTCCAAGTGGGGTGCTCCTATCTTGTTTGTTAAGAAGAAGGATGGTAGTATTAGGACTGATGATTTTATCTTAATCCATAAGGGAGTGGATTAATACCAGAATGACAAGCTTATGGATAAAGAAAGTTCTATTAAGTATACTTGGGTGAAGGAAATTAAAGATTTTAGTAAGAAAGTGCGTACCAAGATTGGGTTAGTCCTTTAAATTTGATGAGTATACCTGAGTTTTAGGTGTAATATTGATGAAAAGGTTGACTTCATACTGATAGTCAGGGCTGACTGAGCATAATGGTAATAAGCATTTGCGATGGATTGTGACGGGATGCAACTATATAATAAAATAGTTGGTTAAGTGAATTTTTGTATAGTAATTACAACTTGCGAGTATCTAAGGTTGTGGTTTTCTAATATTTGGTGAGTAACGTGGTTGTATAGAAAGTTTTAAGAGATAGTGGGACACCATTCGAATATAAATTAAAGAGCTAGAGTCATAATGAAGAAAAATAGTGGGATGTAGTACAACCTTAAAGAGAGGCGAGAGCAAGAATATTTTATTTGATTGCAAAGGCTGAAGGGATATCTTTAGAGGGGTAGATAATTGGGTTCAGAGACGCGTGATTTCATTGTTTTTCTATAGCTATGGTAATAGTGTCATGGGTCCATCAGATTGGTCAAAAACTATTGAAAAAGACTTGAGAAAGGAGTGTGCGGACATTAGCTTGAGTGTGATGACAAGTGCTTGGTTTTGTTTTTGAGTCTAGTAATGAGTATGATTGAAATTTTAGTGAAATATATGGTAAGATCGTTGGAGATGCGATCAATGATAAACGGAGATCCATGAATTAATAAAAATTTTCAAGGTACAAGCTAATGTTGGTAGAGAAAGGGATTGTGTTATATGGTGGAAATTACAATTCAGATTTTTCATTGTGAGTCTACATTCGTAGTGATGTATTTTGTTAAGGTATGAAATGGCAAGGTGAGAAATGATCAATTGTATCCGGTATTGAGCATTTGAAAGGACTTACACCTGGGATGAGTCGTAAGTTTACTACTATTGATTGTTAAGTACCTAAGAAAGGTTTCATTTTTAAAAGTGTTGGTTTATAATAAGGTAAAAGGCCGGAGTGTTTATGATGGTTGTTAGTGTTGTGAGTATGATTCACTAGCTATGCTCCAGTGTGTTTTTACTTTTGTGGGTGGATCCCTAGTGGTGGATCAGGGGTACAAAATCCTGCGATGTTCTCTTGGTTGAGTGGGAAGCTTGGGAAGATTTGATTTTTTCGAATGACATAATTGGTGTTGTCTTTGAGTTGTTAAAGTATTTTAGTGGTTCTACATGTACCACCTTGCTTATGAGAAATTATAGAAGAGCTACCATGCGTATTTGTGGTTGTCCGGTAATCTTAATATTCCTCTAGTCGTCGAGGTCATGTATTGATTATGTGTGGTTGAATGTGGGGATCATTGGGTCCAATTCTACTGTTCTTAAGAGGTAATCTACAATTACTAAATCTAGCATTTCGATAGTGTTGTTGGAGGGGTTGTATTCTTGGACATATCTCTCGATAAGTATCTGATTTCTAAAGATCAAATTTGTTATAACTTAAGCTCATGGGAATTTATGTTGTGGGACAGATATATCGTTAAAAACTATTATTGTTTGGGTATTATGAGTGTGTGTTGGTTGATTCAGGTTCACCTCTAATTGTGGTGAGTTTTGATTTAGGATTTTATCATGGTTGTGTGAGAAAGGATTCGTCCTGATAATTGTGTCAAAGTCCTTGATAACATGTTGCAGACATGTGTATGATCAAACTTTGGTGGTTATTGGGAATAGCTTTGTGGTTAGCTAAGTGTACATACTACAATAATTATCCCTCGAGCTTTGTGATGACTTCATTGAGGCATTATAAGGGAGGATGTGTAGGTATTCAATTGGTTGGTTTGGGGTTGGAGATGTGAAACCCTTAGTGGGTAATAAGATTCGGTAAGATGGGCAGGTGAGACAAGTATCCCCAGTAATTCGACGTTTCAGATACTACTCTACCCTTACTTTAGCCAGTCTTCCCTAGTTGATCACTCGGGGATGAGTGATGGGTAAATTGGTATCTATTGTAACAACCTAATTCCGTCGTTAGGGAAAATCCAATAGGGAAATAATTGGGGTCAGAAAACTTTTTCGTAGTAACTTGAGATTTCCTAGCCTAGTCCAAATTTGGATGAAATCAGAGTCAGTGAGGTCTAGGGAAATCTGGTAACAATTAGGTGACTTATTTATGATTTTGATTACATGAGTGGTTAGATAAGTCGTTAAGGAGTATGTACGACTTTACGAAATTGAATTCGGGTGAGTAGAACTCCAGGAATCAATCTTAGCGTGAACAGTATTTTTTTATCATCGTTGGTTAAAGTTGTGTTGTGAAATAGGGGTCTTGGAATTATTAAAATAGCTTACTGGTTCCGTGCAAGCCACTGGGGCGGAATTTCTGCTGCCAAAGCAAGGCTGTTGTAGCGGGATGAGGACCGTTGTGGTGGGTCCGATGCGACTTAAGGTCATAAATAAACCCCAAAACGTCTTTATTCTGCACTTTTCGACTTTGAGAGCTAAGAAACGATCCCAGATGAGTTTTTGACCGTTTTTCACCATTCTTGAGGCTAAAGGTAAGGTTTTAACTCCCCAAATCTGTGTTTCGATTCGTAGAACTTAGTTTCTTGGGTAATTATCGATGGGGGAGGGTTTTTATCTGTGATTTATGGTGGGGAAAAGCCTTAAATTGGATACTTGGGATCATGGGTATGACCTAGGGTTCATAGAATTGTTAGCAATTTGGGTAATTAGTGATTGTTGATTGATTCCCGTGTTATTATGATTGTTTGTAGACCAAAAACAAGCGGAACGAATCCGAAAAGGGAAGGATCAAGTTTCATAGGGTTTTAAGCTTATTTTGAGGTAGGTGATGGTTGTGATTTCATGTTGGTGTGATATATGTTTGTAATTGCTTCATTATAATGCATGTATGTATGTGAATGTTGTATTATTGATCACCCTAATCGTAAATGAGGATAATTGAATAATTGTATGCCATGAATCACCTCTTGTTGTATGATTGTGAGAATATACATTGTGATTGTGATTGTGGTTTGTTGAATGGGCGGGTGTCACAATTCGACACACTAACTGGGATCGGTTGCCATGTTCTGGCATATATATGGGATCAGTTGCCACGTTCTGGCATAAATATGGGACCGGTTGCCACATTTCGGCATAAACATTGGATCATGTACCACATTTCGGTATGCTAACAGTTTGGGTGTGGGTTCCATGAAAGGACCATTGAATTGGGTTCCGTGAGAGGACCATTGAATTGTGTTGTGTATCTACTCGTGATGATTACGTTCATATCTAATGGTGATTGAGGTTGGAAGACTATTTGTTGCTCTAAATTGATAACCAATGTGTATTAATGGAGAATGTGGGATGCTACATTAATCCTAAAAAGATGACTAATATTGTATATGTTCGGTATATGCCTGTTTTATAATGTTGTGGTTACTTGCATGTGTTTCACTTATTGGGATAGCCGTGTGATCTTACCAATACACTATGGTTGTGTACTGATACTGCACTTGCTTGTTCTTTGTTGAGTATAGGGCATCTTCAGGCGGCTATTGATAGACCTCAGCTAAGTGACTATTGAGCGTGACCGGATTCAAGGGTGAGCCAGTTCTTTCAGGCTGCCATGGATCTTTCTTGTTTAAGTTCACTCTTTTCGGACTCAGACTTTTTTTTAAGGTGTTGTTTAGTTTTGGGGTTGTACCCCTTGTTTTTAGACTTGTCGTTAATAGAGTTTTGGTGCAATGACTTTCAGGTTCTAAGGGGTTAAGACTTCTGCATTAGTTTTGTTAAGTTATTTGTTTAAACCTTTGGAGTTTATGGGGAGTCCGTATTATTTATATAGTTATTTAAGCCTGCATTCGTATCTTTAAATGCCTTAGTTTTCATAAAATTTGTTTGTTTGGGTTGTAGTAATAGTTCTCCCATCGGAGGGTTTGTGTGGGTGCCAATCACGACGGTCTGGGTCGTGACATTATAGAACTAATTAAGGAATGATGTACAGTAAGTGGGTAAATAGTACTTAAGTTGTGAAAGGGAATGTGAGGTAATCTGTAAAATAGGTAGACTGTGAGAAAAAGATTGACTACTTGTCATGAGGTCTTAGTGGGAAAGTGTTTCTTATTTATCTTATAGTCGTAAGTTAGTATAGTATGTGAGCAGTTATATTAATATATGTGTTTGGTACAAGACTCTAAGCTAGAATTTGAGATGAGTATCGTGATAAAAAAGATGGAAACTTGAGGGTGATGATGTTAGTTTAAAGATACGATCTAGTAGGTTTGACATAAATTATGTGAGGAATTAAGGTGTTACTTTTCTATAAATGTGAGTGGTACAAGTGTGGTATTATGACTTAGATGAGAGCAATGAAGTGTGCTAAGTCATTATTAGCAAGAGCATTAAGGTGTATTTGATATCGTATGTAGTCAGACGAGGTTCTAATTAAGTTTATGATTTTCATGTATGCCTTGATAGTAATTTGATCCGTCAATGTGGAGTAGGCTGATGTAAAAATTATTTATTATCCTTCAGAGTTTGGTAGAAGAGATTTTATATAGGCAATGACGAGCATCTTAAATATAGTTCAAGTTCCTCTAATTAGATAGATATGAACTTGGAAGGACTGTATTAGTGGGCTAAGAAGGAGAAGTCAGGCTATTAAGAGTTAGATTAAAACTCTTCATAAATCAATGTGAGTAACGATTATAGAAAAACTTCTATAGAAAAGGGAAGCAATTAAGAGATGTATTGCAGAAAGAAGCCTTAGAAGGAATCTTAGATTTGCGCATGGAGAGTTCAGTAGCAATGAGATTAGCATTTCCCGAGTATTAGAGTAAAGCGAATATAAACTAGTTTAAACAAGATGCAGCTTCAGACCTAAGGGGGAGCTGATAAGGTGAGGGACCAAATCAAGTGTTAAGAATCAAATATTGATGTGTTCAGAAAGAGTTATAGTGTTATATCAATCCTTTCATACTCCAGTGTATTCCTCAAAGTGCACTTGTTACAACATCCCACTAAAGTTTCTAATATCAGATTTGTGTCCATTACTTATGCTCATACACTTCAGTCAGATTGACATCTATGCTCATTTCCCAGAATGAGGGGAAAAGACTTTAGCCCATTGATCTCAATCTTACTCCATAAAGTTATGTATATCAGCCTTATGATATGAACCTATTCATAGAAGTAGTCGTGTCTCATGGTATGCTTAGTATCGTGAATTCATGACTTACCTTTAATGGCTAATGAAATAATATTATGTTATGCATATTGTTATATCAGATTTCTTGAACGAATCATTCTTATGATCTTTCGCCCTAAAGCTCATTCAATGATCCTTTTTAGTTTTGATAGTGATGTTGATGATAGTAGTGGAGGAAGAATGAGATGAAGTTTTATGATGAGTAATGGTTAGATGAGCTAGTTATGCCAGTAGTAATGTGCGAAATTTCAGTTGGTAGACATGACGAGAGCATGAGAAATTCTTAGAAGAATTGATTAGTAAAATTACATTGAGTGGTTATAGTTCAAGTCTTGGATGTGGTATTGTTACATGTGGATGAATTCATGATTCATCAGATGCTTCTTGACTAGGACTCAAAGTTTTGTTGAATACGGTGGTAAGGAGTAGTATTCTTGGGAGGATATTTCCTATAGAGGCATAGAACTTGAATCTTGTGATTTAGATAAGTATATTCATCTTATATTTAGCATCTTGAGATTTAGAGCTAGGCTTGAAAACAGTAAGAGCATGCAATTTGACTTAGACCTTGTAAGGGTAGTCATATATACCCTTGTGAGAGCTATGAGTTGCAACCAATGAAATGTGATAGTCTGTAAGAAGAGCATAGTTTAGAGATGTTGCTAGGCTTGATAGCTACCAAATCATATCGCTCAAGGCATAGTATTCATATTCTTACTTCGTGCCTAGATATCCTTACTTCATGTCAAATAGCTTCAGATAGAGCGTGACTATGTTCAAACATATATTGTTCGTACTTATGTGCTATAGACAGTTCCAAACTCTTAGTATGGATTAGTTCCACCTATGTTAATAGACTAGTTCAGAAGTCTAAAAGATAGTAAGAGTAACCCCTTTCCCTTCCTTGCTTATTTTAGTAATCATTTGAGGACGAATGATCCCAAGGGAGAGATATTCTAACACCCCACGAATTTCTAAGCTAAGACCCGAATCATTTTTCATTTGCGAAAAGATTGTGTCGGGTGATTCTTAAATTGTTCTTAGATGTTAAGGTCAATTATATCACTACAAGAAACTTGTTTTTTAGCGACCATTTCTTAACGAAAGAAAATGACTCCGGTCATTATAAGTATACTTATAACGACCAATTTTGTTTCCCGTAGTTATTTTTTTTTTAGTACAATATTAATTATGGGATACTATTGTTCTTGTAAAATATAATATCCCCTCATTAATTAATTAATTAATAAAAAAAGGCCCACTACCGTTTTCCCCCATTTTCTCCAAACCCACAATCGCACTCTGCATAACCAAGAAACATAAACCTCATGCTTCTCCCTCTTTTGATGTTAATGCTAAAGTATATTCAGTTTTGTTAAAAGGAATGGGCTTTCTGCTAAAATCCTTTCAATTTGTCAATCTGGAGCCATTGCAATCTCAATTGGATTTGGAAGACCCACTGAGCGAGCATATTAGTTACATCTATGGAGACTGTGTGCGGTAGAATACCTTAAAATCGAGGGATGTGATTCTGTGTGGTGAATATGGGTATCACGTTCTTTATTTTTGCATCTATTGTAGTTTTTGCGATCATTTTGCATCGAAGTAAGTCATTTTGCTTTAGAACTTCTTGGGTGGTTGATTCTATTATGTACTTAAAAGGAAGAAGAAGATAAATCAACCTTCCTCGTTACTGCTCATCTTCAACTTGTCTGCTCTTCGTCATCCGTAATTGGACAAATGAATTAGCATTCTTAGAGTTTCCTGCTCATCTAGGTATGTTTCTGCAGTTTTAACTATTAATTGCAGCTGGGGAACGCCAGAATTTGTCCGACCATGAATTTTCTCAATATGTTTCAATTTAGGGTTCTTTTTGCTTGTTTTTCAATCTGCTTGTATTATTATTTTCTGTCTGCTTGTGTTATTAAATTGAGCAGCTATTTGGTGGAATATTTGATTAGAAATAAAATGCGGTGGATAATTATGATTATTGTATAATCTGGTTAATCTGATGATTCCCCAGGACAACAATTTATCTATCCTTAATATTTGATTGTCGATTTTTTTTTTTATTTCAGTAATCCATATGTTTGCCACTTTGTAGTTTTTGGTCAATGTTGAATAACTCTTGTAAAAGAAATTGATGCTATAAGTTTTCTATTAGTTCATTATTATCATTAGATTTTAAAAAAAACAATTTTTTGATGTTCCATATTCCTTTTGAGACTAGTTTCATGTTGATGATGAATATAAATTAGATTTGGTATCCTCCAGGTTGTTTTATTTCTGTGCTTGTAATCAGTTAATCAAAAAGCATCGAGGATTATAAGGTTCTTGTTTTGTTAAGACAATTGAACATCTCCCTTAGACTGGATTGTCGAAAAAATCGATAGCTACATAGTAATGGTTTTCGGGAACGCCTTCTATTTCATCCAAAGCCTTGATACATTTACGTATTGTAATACTTCCATAAACTTGAGGCATTACAGTTGTATGATACTTTTAAGCATTAATCATCTCCCTCATCGCATCTATTATCTCTCTATCCCTATAGTTCTGGCCCAAAGCAGGAACTATATCTGATGAACACTTTCTCTTTTTACCAGCTATAGTCCTTGTTGTAGTTTGTTGTGAAGTAGCATCACTATGTAAATAAATTGATGATGAAGGAGGATCCAATTTGCCACTTTCTTTATAAGAGATATATATCCCAACAGATTTATGTCTAACCCTTCATAGTGACTTGATTGGGTATATACTTCCCATCAACACCCGAGTCAGTAAATATTGTGCACAGTGGCTCATAGATAGGGCACTCCTTGGATTGCTTGATTCAGGCTTCGGCTGAGCCCCAATGTCTTCCCATAGGTCAAAACTAATGTAGCAAGAATCATCCAAAGCATCATTTTGATCAGAAGCAGATTTAAGGTTGTAGTAATGAGTGCGCCACTCGTCAAGGTGCTTTCTTAGCTGATTGTTATTGAAATGAAGATTTGTCTATCTATTAAATTCATCACGTATATAATTTCTAGTTTTCTTTTCAAAGACATTGTTCGGCTAGTTCCCCAGCTTAATCAGCTCAATAACAAGATCAGCAAAAAGCTTGTTCAAGGCGGGTGTCCATCTTGTTCTCAAGCATTCTTGTTTGTGTTGCATTTCATTAACTTCAGAATCCATCGGTTATAGTGGAGTTAACCGCGACTGTAAAGACAGTTCTTTTCTGTCTAATTTTCTACGCTCAACCTCAAAGCAGTAATATCTAGAAGTGTGACACTCTAAGTGGTGCGAACCTCAAGTTGGATACATTCTTCTGAGGTAAGTATATTCCTTCTTAGTGAACGTTTATCTTTGGTACAATTTGTCTAGAAAAGATACAAAAAAAAAAAAATCTTTCTTGATTTTTTATGACACTTTATCATAGATTCAGTAGTAGGTAGTGCTTGGTGTGATTAAAATCTATTTGTAGGCAACAAGGATTTGTTGCTTTCTTAGTTAGAAAAAAAAAGTAATTTATAAGAAATAATATTTTTATTGTGTTCTTTATTTTGGGAAAACTATTCTATATTATATGTGGTGCTTTACTTACAATTGATAGTAGTTGAAAGTGAGGGTTGGGGCACGAGGATGGTGTTGTGCTGATATTTTGAATATTAAAGATAGATAACCATTAGTGAATGGAGTAGGAATTGAAATATTTGTGGGGGAAAATGACTTACATTCATAAGTAGTTTGAAATTTTTTGCTCTGGTGAAAGAATTTCAACAATTCAAGCGGCTGGGAAATGGAAAATGATTTCCAAGAATCATTTCTGCCATTCCAGAGCTAACACAAGTATCTTTTTGCTTCCTAGAGTGGCAGACAGTGAGATTTTTGAATTTTGAGAGAAAGATGACTAATCATATCATATTATATATATATATATATATATATATATATATATATAAGAGAACCATAGGCCTGCCTACGTGGTGCAACCACAAACAAGAATTCCCTTTTAATTTAATTATTTACAAAAATAGCCTTCCCCTTTCATGAAGAGTTGCGACTTTAATGAAGAGTTGCGACTTTAATGAAGAATTGCAACTTTTATGAAAAGTTGTGACTTTAACGAAGAGTTGCGATTTTTATGAAAAGTTGTGACTTTTATGAAAGGTTAGACCTTTTCGAAGGGTTGCAACTTTTCCAAATTGTTTAACCTTTCTGATAAGACACAATTAACATTTGTTCACACTGCCCTTTGTTGTCTATAAATAGAGGAAATTCCTCTCATTTTAAAACAACGAAAATTCTGAACCTCTTCTTCTTCTTCACAATTAAATATAAATATTTATGTACTTTGCTCCTGTTGAGTGGCTCACTGACACCATTGCTTATGTTACAGATCCTGGTATGTATTTTTACAGTAATTAATTTATGCTTATGTTAGTGAGGATAAATGATAAGATGTAATAATTTTCATTTTCCTTTACATTATTAATGTTTGTTGCTACGTAATCTTGTATGTAAGATAATATAGTGTTTTAGTTTTAATGACTGATAGGTTTTAAGTATTATTTTATAAATTCCGTTATGTTAAATTCCCGCGCGAAGTGCGGGTCCTTTTACTAGTTCTATATCAATTGGAGGCTTCTAAACTTCTAAACACAGGAACTAGATAAGAAAAAATAATTCAATTATCAGAACTTAACTTTATTTCTGATGTAATAGTGTATCTAATATGGTACTATGAAACAGAAGATCCTATGTTCTACATATACACATTTAGTATAATGCATCATTAGGTGATTATGTCATTGGAAAAACAAAGAGTTAAGAGTGTTTAGGCAACAAAAGAAAATGCTACAGAGAGAGCAACGCACTTTGCATTTGGAGTGAAAGAAATTAGAAAATTGCAAACACCCAAGGAAAAGTCAACTTGATGTATCTATGTTGTTTTCGGTGGAGATCTTTGCTTTCAAAATATCCACCAACAAAAGATCTATGGGGCACATTCGATCTATGCTTGATGGAAATCCAAACTAAGCTAGGACTGTGTATACTAACAGGACATAACTGATGAATTTCTAGGTTAATTGATTAGAAGTATAAGAGATTTACTCATAAGAGGATGTGCAAGTGGTGTGCCTATTAGACAATGTTTTTCATTTTACTATATAGTAGAGAAGATGTGCAGCACAGGTTAGATATTACATTGAGTTGAAACTATAACATGTAGTTTCTATATCTGGATTTTATGCTGTACTGGCTTCTATAGATACTGAAGTTGTTGGCACGAAGTTTTACATTATATTTTTTGCTGATTCAAGACAGCCCTTGTATATTCCCTTCTCCATTGTCATTAGTCGTTGAACTTTAATTCAGAAGTGTTTGCATGAATCAAACATCACAGATATAGAAGTTTTGTTTTCCCTGTTGCATGAAGTGGATATATTTCTCAATTGACTTGATAAATAAGCCATTGCAGCAGCTTTTGCCTATGAATGGAGCAATATCAAGTGGTTCTTATAACTTATTTAGCTCATAAGAACTTGAGAGCAAATAAATATTCTGTATATTCCAATTTTATTGCGGCATGTTTTTTCCCCTCTTGAACATTATGGTATGTATCTTTTTGTCAGCTTGATTATTTTTATTCTTATCCTAATCTCCACGAGTCAAGTACTGCATGCTATGCAACTTATGCCTTGGCTACAAGTACAATTTTCAATTTTAATAACTACTTTCATATAAATATGAGCACCAGTTTCTGTATATTGACAAGTTCTTCGTGATATTTTTATGATCAGGTAAGACAGTTATCTTGAGCCAAAGGTCTTTTTGAAACAACTTCTCTACCTTCATGAGGTAGTGGTAAGATTTTCATACACACTACCCTCCCTAGACCCCACTTAGTGGGATTTTACCGGGTATGTTGTTGTTGCTTTTTTATGATGATTTCTTTTTTACTTGATTAAAGGTTAGATTAAAAAATATGTATAAAATCAAGTACAGGTGAATGAAGTTCTTCAAAAAGATGTAGAAAGTTAAGTCGTACTGGTTGCTAATTTACTATAAGATTTGACATATTTCTCAAGAATTTGATTTAAATGCTCTTTAATATAAGTTCTTTATGAACTGAACCTCTATTCGTTGTGATATTCCCTCATTTCAATGTCGTTTCTACAAGATTGACATATTTTCATTCTTCTAGGACTATTCCCAATCCTTAGTTGGTGAAGGAAATATAAAGCTAAGATGTTCAAGCATGACTACCATCGAGCTCATCTCTTGCCAATCTTTGCGTTTCTCAAGTATAACTAAAACGAGGTATCAGTTCTTGAATTGTGTGCATCCAGCTGATCTGTAATTTAAGTCGTTAGAGAGACACTCTTATTTACTCTTAGTTACAATTCAGTAAATTATCTCATGTTCTCATGTGCGGACTTGATCTTTTCATAGGTCAAACACGTGAAATACTTTCTTGATAGTAGGTGGCGGTGACATTTCAAACTTAGGACCTCTACTTACTTTGTTATTATGTTGAAATGTGTGCCATATTTTTAACTATTTAAAAATTTAAATTAGATTGGTTAAATTTTTGCACTAATATCTCATCCATTCACTTCTTCTAATGTTGAATTTAAAAAGAAAACTTGTTGCAGAGTATAGGATATGCTATACTTACAAACCTTGATCCTTAATGTTGCTTATGTATGTGTCAAATTCAGTTTTTATTTATCTCTTTTTACCGGTATTAAGCTTATATCTTTTCATTTTTATTATTCTAGATATTAGTGTTGGAGTTCCACTGTTGATATATGTTGTTATGGAGAGTTCGCGAGAGCTTGCTATTGGCCTGAATCTCCTTGTGCAGTATGTTGATACTGGTAGGCTTGGTAAAAAGTGAGGTATCAACGTATATGATTATCATGATGTTGTGACGAAGACAAGAGGATTGCCTTGACTCTGAACTCCTTGCACTTGGAGTTTGTGATACAATTATAACTTGTTGAAACAGGCTCCTTGCAACACCCCTCTTATACACCTCAAGTATCAATAAAAGAGAAGGAATAAAAAGTGACTCCTCACTGATGTAATTGTTCACAACTTATTGCATAGCTTTTTGTTGTGGTAAGTCCAGCTTTCTATATGCAAATTGAACTTTTCTTATTCCAAAAAACAAGAAGAGTAAAAGCTCTCTTTGGGCTGTTCCATTCAATTAAATTAAATTTCTTGTCGAATAAATTTAATTGGATAGTTCATAGATGTTGTATTTATTTTCTTATTGATTAAATTTGATTTTGCGGAAAAAAGTAGCATATGTTACTAATCTAACATGAACATGTTCTTTTTACAGGTAAAGAATTTGGAGTCTTGAGAATCTATCCACCAACAAAGTGCAGATCAAGTATCAACAACTAAAAATATGAAAGTACAAGTTAAAGACCAGAGAACACCAGTCTTGTATTTTTTTTAGAGTTGTTAAATATTTTGATTAGGTATTGAATAAATATTATAATTTTGATAGATATACTTTTGGTAATGTGATGATTTAGTTCTTTGTAATTTACTATGAAATTATGTATGAATACCGATATTCTTGGAAGATTTTAGTTCTCTTTATACATCTTTACAATAATAATCATATATAATTGAATTTTGGGTTGAATGTTACAAACAATTAACAAATGTAATATTCTTTCACAAAAAGAATTGATATATAAGGACGTATTTACTTTTGTAATCTAATGTTATTAACGACCGGAATGATAATTAGTGAAAGGAAATGTTGGTCGTTAAATATATATATAGACTGGATTTCTTGTTGTCGCTAAAGGTTTTTAACGATCGGATTTGAAATCCGTCGTTAACTTTTAACGACAGAGCTTTTAGGACCGGTGACGACCATTTTTTTCCGATCGGAATACAGCCTTTAACAACCGAATTTCCCCTCGCTAAAAGTGATTTTTAGTGTGGAGTACATTTGGATATCAATTAAGGTCACTAGGATCCCCTAGCATAAAATTGGGTTGAAAGCTTCCTTACCGATTAAGTTTTGATGTAAGATTCTACTTAGGTCAACTTTAAACGATCATATCTCTCAGAACATAATGCACAAGGTGGTCCATGACCTATCAAATTAAAGTTCTACGAGTCCTCTTTATAACACCACTAAGTTTGCCTTATTTCGAGTTTGGAGTAAAAAGTAATGACCGTTTTACCCGAGACTACCACAATAGAGTTTTCTGAGTCAGTGACCTACGGGTAAGTTCTACGGGCTGTAGAAAGAGCTATGACCTGTACTGTCAAGTCGTGCAAAAACTTCAGAGAGTCAATTTTTGAGGTTCAATTCCTATAGACCCATCCATGGGCCGTAGTTTTGACCCTTAGGATGAACATTTGAGCCTTAAAATTCAATATGAATTTTACGGATTGGATCTACGATTTGTAGAAATTTCTAGGGGACATAGTTTGGACCCATATAATGAAATTCTGAGCCTTAAAATTCAACATGAATTTCATGGATGGGATCTACGGTCTGTAGATCAAAACCACGAACCGTAGATAGCCCTATGAAAGACTTTTCAACAGCTTTTTAAGTGGGGTTTCTTTTGTCTTTTTCCACTTTTCCTAAGCCAAGCCATAACGTTTTAAATTCAACTAGGGGGATATATTCCACCAAATACTCAATTTTGTTTATTTTACGCTCTCAACTCCCCAACTCAAAAAGAAAAGTACGAGGAAGACAAAGCTAGGGTTTCAAGGCTTCCAATCAAGTTCTTCTTCGTTCTTCCAAGTATGTAAGGCTATTCATAGTGATGGACTAAGTTCTTCCTCACGCCTTACATCTCAATTCAGTCAGTAAGAGTTAAATCTAGGGTTATACCCTTAGTTTTGAGAATCTCTTATATGAGTCGAGTTATTGTTTATGAATTTTAAATTCTTGATTATGAGTTGCACTATATTAAGCTTTGAGATCTTTGAGTTATTATTCATGTTGATAATCCCACATGAACCCTAATTTCAGTGTTTTGATTGAGAATCTTTAAAATGAACGTTTTTTCTTAAATTGATTTTTGAGAAGTTAGCATGAGTTCAAGAGCAAGTCAAACTATAAACTTCTATTTTGAAAAGAGTTTAAGGGAGCTAAAGGATTCCCAAATGTATCAGTTTTTTTACGTTGAAAATAGAGTACTATTTTTCAGAATGGTATAAAGAGTTTTCAGAGTTTACAAGAAATTGAGTACAAAACAGTTACACCTTAAAGAGGTACTTTTGAGAACTTATATCAACTAGAGAGAGTAATTTTACTTGAGCATTGAGTTATTTATTTTGGGAGTAATATTGAGTACCGATATGGAAAGAGTTCAGACAACTCAAATTCTCCATAAACCACGTAGCCAGCATGGGATTGGATCGTATCAACATTTGAGCGACTCCTCACTGCCTCTGAGAAGGTCTATTAGATAGATCCATGAGTTGAGTATGTTCTATACACCGACAAGGTATAAGACAGTTCTGACAACCTGGGCGAGATGTTGTATTATCACGAGACTGATAGTGATGGTTGTTGGTTAGAGAAACTCCCTAATAGAGTAAACAATTTTTTTTTATGATATCTATATATTTCAACCCTTTTTTGTTCAGTTATTGTTGCTTCAACTATATTACATAGTCGTACATTTAATGTACTAATATCATTCGTGCATTTTCTTATAATGCAGATATAGGTGTTCAAGACCATCAACAAGTGCTTCGTTGAGATCACTTTGCACTCATTGACAAATTTTGGTGAGACCTCCTTGCTCTCGAAGAACTCCATTTTTATTTCCAGTTTAATTGTTTTGAGGTGTCATGGGTCTTGTCCCGACATCCATCTTGAATAATAGAGGCTTCATAGATAGATAGTATTGAGTCTTTCAGTATTTCTTTTGAGACGTTTTACAAATTCTTACTACTTTCATTCAGTATATTTCAGATAATTTAAATTGAGTATTTTGAGACAAGTGATTTATTTAAGCTTTTAAAGCCCATTTGTTTGAGTCAGTCTTCTGTTAAGTAGTCAGCCATGCCAAAGATTTGCTTGGGGACCAACAATGATTCTCGAGTGACGGCCACGTCCAAGGTGTAAGCTCGGGGCGTGACATTAAATCTCTAAAAAATTGTAATTATGTGATAATTTATTGAGATTATACCAAAAAAAAAAGATCACAAATAATCTAATTTCATGTAGATTTTTCTTCTAAATAAAACTCAATGAAAAAACATTTTTAGGTAATTATTACCTTATGGAGTTTTGAAATCCCTATGTAAATTATCTGAAAATTTTAAGCAAGTAAAAATATTCAAAAAAAATCCGTAAGGTAGATATAGAAAAATTGGATAAAAAAAAGGGAAGGAAAATTATTATTTAACTTTTATTTTCAATTTCTTCTTTATTTGTATTCTTTTGTGACTATTATATTGTATTTATTATATTATACTAAATTAAACATCAATATATATCCTTATCACATCCTAAATTCACAAAACACAAGTCATAATTTGTTGAGTTGTCTATCAGTTTAGTAACACACATTATACTAGATTAATATGCTCATTAATATATATTACATTATTATGCTCATATATAATATAGTTAATTTTTTCTTTACATTATTATGCTCATATATAATATAGTTAATTTTTTCTTTACATTATTATGCTCATATATAATGTAGTTAATTTTTTCTTTACCTTGTCTTTTAGGATGTGTTATTGTGTATCGATATCAATAAAATTTTGACTTTTAATATTGATGAAAAAAATTTCTTCGCTCCTCACTTGTTAGTGTAATGACGAGTTATTATGTTCCTCTTTAAATATATACTAGGTAATAAACCAGCACTTCTCGCGGGCATAAATAATCTTTCTAACCTTTTGAACAACCTTTTCAATAATCGACTGTTATAAGAAAAAAAAAAGTAAATTTTAGTAGGTTTTAAGAACATTTCAACAAAAATTAAATGATTTGACATTATCACATATATCAAGAATTGTAAATATATAATGAATTATTAAAAATATCTTGATATCTAGTCATTTTTTTTATCTTTTACATAATTTATCATAATATATATATGATGATATAATTGTCCTGTTAAAAATGAGTGATGTTTTTATGTAGCGATTAAACATCAGTTTTTCTATTTTTTTGTACATGAAAAATATAGAATTTGATAATTTTATGATTAGAATAACTCCTTGTGAAAAAAAATTATGTGAAAATTTTCGATAAACAATATTAGTTATAAATAAGTTAAGATTATTAAAAATGTACAACACTGCAACATTAATAAATTTTTTTAGAGACAATCTACTTTTCTGAGGTCAAACATTCACCACTTTTCGTTATTGTTACTTTGTTACTCTAACAAAATTTATAGAAGGAGAAAAATATATTTGACACGACAGCAAAATAATATCGTTGACCCTTTTAGAAATTCATTCTTCATTAAACTGCTGCTCTGAAGGCCCTTCCAAATGCTTCATCAATGCAACTTTACAACTTTTTCAGAAATATGTATGTATATTTTTTGCATTATGAAAGTACAAGTAGATCAAAATGTTGGATTCTAGACTCCTGTTAAAGAAATATTCTCGAACATTAAAAAATTAAAAATGAGTCTAACCTAGATAACTCAAATGCTCAGCAATGACTTGAGACACGAAGGACAACAAATTTATGTTAATAGACATATCTTTTGTAGCTTAAGATATTACTTTTATTTAGAGCAGGTTTTATTTCATATTCTTCAAATTAAGCTTGCCGGAAATAGTCATAACTCACACCAAAAATATATAGAAGAGCCGATGAGAAGGAAAAAAAGAAAAAACATTAAAAGGACGAAAGCTTTGTCCAAGTGAGATCATATACATACCAAAAGAAAAATAATCAATACAATTTTAAGGAGACAACAAAACAGCGAGAAAAACATACATTAAAGGGAGTAAACTATGAGATATCCAATGATGTTAACAAATCATTCTAACCAAAGAAGTTTCTATGTTTTGAAATAACATACCTCAAAAATTGACTAACACTTCAATCAACTTTCAATCCATAAAGTATTCATAATATCCAATGATAAAATTTAGTAAAAATAGATAACAACAACATAAAAACCAAAAACTATGGGCATGTAAAGTTATTAGCTCTTAGAGGATTTTCTAAAAACACAAAATCTCATCCTTGTATGTGCAGGAAAAACGTTGTTGATGAAGAAATTAGAGATATGTAAGGTATTTTTTTTATTGTACCTTCAACAATTCCACTTGAGAAAACTTGCTTGAATACTCAATTAACGTTTGTTATTTAACCTGTACTAACAAATACTTATAACAATAATTTTACAGAAACATAAACAACAAAGTTTAAAGCATGTACTCAAAAATAATAACTAATAATATAAGCATAAATTAATGACTGTAAAAAATATACTAGGATCTGTAACAATAGAATGAAACAGAATGGAAAAAATCGAGCCCACTAAATGCACAGTGTCCCCTTAAGGAAATTATTCCCCTCTAGTACCCGAGGTTTAAAGGAATAGATCCTCTCAGGATAGAACGATTCTATTCACCAGTGTATTGATAAAAAAAATGGTGTCAGTGAGTCATTCAACAGGAGCAAAGTACACAAATATTTAATTTTAGAAGAAGAAGTTCAAAATTTTCGTTGTTTTAAAATGAGAGGAAATTTCTCTATTTATGGATAACAAAGGGTAGTGTGAACAAATATTTATTGTGTCTTATCGGAGAGGTCACAACTCTTTGGAAAAATTACAACTCTTCGAGAAGGTCACAACCTTTCATAAACGTCGCAACTCTTCATAAAAGTCACAACTCTTCATGAAAGGGGAAGGCTAATTTTGGAAATAAAATAAATTAAAAGGAAATCATGGTTTGTGGTGGTGCCACGTAGGCGGGTCTAGGATTCTCTCTTATATATATATATGATTTTCATCTTTAAAAACTAACGTTATTTTTATAAAGTTATATAAATAATTAATTTTTATATATGCTTATTATTAACTAGCGTTTTATACATATGTATTCCATGATATGTTGAGAGGTCAAACAAATCATTTTGAATCATTGAATTGCCATCTGTTAGCAACTACATTCAATATAAAAACTACATAAAAGAAAAGAAAAGAAAGAATAGGGCGATACAATAATTTTCATTTATAATTTATCTTTTAATTGATTTATGGTATCAGAGCTATGGATGTCGAGAAATATAAGAGGAAACGTACTAGTAGAAAATTAAGAAAAATAAGAAGAAAATTAAACAAATTATATCCGGAATATAAACAACTCAATATCACAAAAACTGATAACGAAAAATTAGA
>JAJOOR010029556.1:0-28495 GCA_036250505.1 Solanum acaule
AGTTTGAGGCAGTAGCTCCAAGTTTGGGGCAGCCTTGGCCTTAGGCCTTGGCTTGCCCCTTTTTGCTTGGCACTCCTCCCTTAGGCCTTAACTCATAGACCACCATAGCACACCTAGATGGTCTACTAACTTAGGGGAATTCATTTTATACCTCATTGACACTACGTTTAGGCTCTAGTTCAACCTACAAAATTTTCGGGGTGTTACAGGTTGGTTGGTTTGAAGTAGGTGAGATTGCTCTCATTGGTCCCAAATCGGTTTATAAGGCTATTGAGAACGTTCGGATCATTAGAGAGAGGTTGAAAATGGCACAAAGTCAGGAAAAGTCTTATGCCGATGTTAGAAGAAGGGATCTAGAATTTGGAGTTCATGATTGGGTCTATTTTAAAATCTTTCCTATGAAGGGTGTGATGAGGTTTGGCAAAAAGAGAAAGCTTAGCCCCTGGTATGTGGGCCCACATCAAATTTTGAAGTGTATTGGTAATGTTGCCTATGATTTGGAGTTGCCAAATGAGTTGGCCCCGGTTCATCCGGTATTTCATGTTTCCATGCTTAAAGGGTGTCCATTATTCCTTTGGATTTGATGAAAGCCTTTTCTATGAAAAGGTTCCAGTAGAGATCCTTGACCGGCAAGTCAAGAGATTGAGAAACAAAGAAGTATCTTCCGTGAAGGTTTTATGGAAAAATCATTTAGTTGAGGGTGCTACTTGGGAGGTCGAGGCCGATATGACGCCCTGATATCCTCATCTCTTTCCTTCTACTCCCAATCAAGCTTGAAGTGAGTAGTTCCTCTTGAGTTTTAGTGTTTTGGGAGTCATGTGTGTTATGTGAGCTTTTCCATGATTTCCTTATGTTATGCATGTTCTTGATGAAATTCATGTTTAGTAAGAAAATGAGTTTTCATGATTTATGTTCCTCATGTTGTTGTGCATTTAGTATGAGTTGCCTATTTGACTTCATGAGATGTGTTGGTGAACATGCTTTAGTATGCTTTTGAGAGTATTGGTATATTGGCTCCTTGATGTTGTGTTGAGCATGGTTTTAGTTGGATAATGTAGTTCCTCCTATGAATATGCAAAATAGTAAGTTTCATGCATATTGGGTTGTTAGATGTAGTTCCTATTCCCTTGTATTGCATTGATTATGTTTTGAGATGGAATGATATTTCCTCCTTTAAATTGTGCTTTATTTCTATGTTGCATGCATTATAGGCTGCTAGTCTTGAGTCTTTACTTCCGTAAGATGTCTAGATCGTTATTCGAGGATGAATGTTCCCAAGGGGGAGATAATGTAACACTCCGGAAAATATAGACTAAACTAGAGCTAAACGTAAGGGTTAGAATCGTAAAATGACTCCTCATAGCTTAGTAGACCTTCTAGGGTTGTAATAAGGGATACAAGAGTCAAGGCTAAAGGGGCAAAGCCAAAACCAAAGCCCAAGGTTGCCCCAACCTTGGCCAACACTGCCCCAACTTCACAACCACCACTATGGCCAGTGGTCTTGACCACGGCTCGTGGGAGGCTTCGTGGAGTTGCTTTGACCATTGAGGGTGTCAAGCAAGTGGCCTAGCCACTACCTTAAGGTTCATGAGAGGGACCAAGGCCAGTGGTCTCCACCACGGCTCGTGGAACCCTTCGTGAACTTGTCTTGGGTATGTTAGCTTAAGGCACAAGTGGGCTTGCCACTGCCTCAAGGTCCTTGAGAGGGACCACAGTCAGTGGTGTTGACCACGGCTCGTGGAGACCCTCGTGAGAATGCCTTGGGCTTGTGAGTTTAAGGCACCAAGGGCCTACCCACTGCCTCAGGTCCACGAGTGGGACCACGGTTCGTGTTCATGACCACGGTTTGTGTTCATGACCACGGCTCGTTGGGCCCCTCGTTGCACCTTGACAGGGTCATTTAAGTAAGGGTTAAGTGGGTCTTTTCCTTTTTAAGTCCTATTAAAGTGAGGCCATTTTGGGTAAGTTTACGGTCACTATATAGGTTATTTTTAAGTCAAATTCACCTAAACTAAGTCATTTTTCACAAATACCCAAATCAAATAAAAAAGTTCATCTTCTACACAATATTTCTCTCTCTAAAACTCAAGGAAGAAGAAGAGTAAAATTGGAGCTAGGGCTTGAAGAATCAAGGCTATTGCACACAATTTCTTTGAAGAATCATTACTAAGATATGGTAGTCTTTCATCCTCGGATAATTTCCATCCAAGGAGTCCCTCCAAATAGAATTTCAAAACTAGTGATTTTCCCAAAGTTAGGGTTTGACTCCAATCTTGTGGGTTCTTACGAAAAACATTTTTAATGGTTGATTTATTATGATTATGATTGAATTGATGATTTATTCTTTATTTATGATGAATACCCCCAAGAACATATGAAATCCCTAATTTCCCAAATTTGGCTCTTATGATGTGAATTGTTGATTCTAGAAGGATTGTTATGAGATTATGCTTATTATAGTTGGGTTACTTGAATCATGCTATCATTCATGTCTATTAGTAATTGTGGATGTGTTGATGACTTGTGGCTTTGAAAGGCAAGATATGTGAATTATGCATGATTATGAGGGTTATGTAGGGGCCATAAGAACACTTTGAGCGTAAAGTGAATATGATCATGATCTAGTTGTTGTTGTGTTTGGTTGTTATCGTCATGAACACATTTATGTATGAATATGATATGATGTGAAAGGTTTGTCAAATATGATGATTCAAAGGTTGGAAGACTAGTCTTACCTAATGAATCTAGGAGCTATAATATGATTATGTTGGGTTGATTGTCAAGACATTCTTCCATGATTATGAACTTAAGTCAAGACTTAATATGTAAATTGTGGGAATCAATGCTTAGCACTGAGTGGATATTGATATGAGATGGGAGCTCTTCCATTAGTTGACGCTAGGTTTTTCTAATAGCATTTTCTTGGAATGGAAGCTCTTCCGTTAGTTGAGGTTGGGTTTCTAGTAGCAATCTCCTTATCCCAAAACTATGTGCCCGCATAGGTCTTTAGCTAGTAGATCTACCTAAGCTGAGAGTATGGTTCTACCTTAGGCAAGTAGGACACCACTTTTCGATGTGGGGTAGACACTGCATTTCTTGTTAGCTCACATGGTCTATGTCGGTTAAGGCTTATTCCCTAAATATGTTGATATGAACAAGAAGATGAATTATAGACCATAGTTACTCAAGAAGATTTAATTAGTATGGGTAAGAGTATGGGATCGTACTCAGGCATTGAACAAGTAGACTTTGAGAGTACTTATCATATGTTGCTATTATAATATGATGATCTATGCATGAGAATATGGTTTATGACTTATGATTTCCAATGTATGCATGATGAGTTCAACTTGGTAAAATGCATGCCTTTCAACAAAAATGTCCTTTTTAGCATATTTTCAATGATTCCTTGCATGACTATCATACTTGGTGAATTTTTGTACTAACCCATATTTCTTCTACATCTTCTACAAGTGTAAGTTCCTATCCTTGAGGTGATCTCTTTGTTGTGCAAAAGCTTGGATAGACTATTCTCCTTGCTCATTGGTAAGTCCTCATGTTTCGAGGATGGATGATGATTTTCTAGGTTCTTTTCTTGTACTTTCATTTTAGAATTATCTTGTTAAGGGTTGTGATGTTTGCATAATCAAGACACAACTTTCGATGCAAGTGTCTACGATTGTACAATAGTTTAGTAACCCAACCAAGGGTTGGGATCATCCCAAGAGAGTGGGCGTGAAAATTAGTGGTTAAGAGCAAACGTGCCAAAGTTAATTGTAGCTAAAGACATTAACGAGTAAAAATATAGTAAATTAAATAGGGTGACGCAAGCGTCAAATATTCAACTGTGGGTTTGTAAGCAAGAGACAACTAAAACAGTGAAAATAAGGAAAAATACAAGTATGGAGACGGGATTCTTGGGATGTGATAGGAATACAGGATAGACTAAATCACTGGACACATGCTTGTGATAGTAAATTCATTGAGTATTTCTGACTAGTTTAGACTTTAAAGATGATAAGCTCTCTCTGGAGCAACTTACCCTATTTCAAGCGGGTTCCTCTCGGACACCCACTTGCCGCATGAAGAACATCCTACACGTTAACCCACTTACCCTCTCGAGCTGAGTGTGTGGACATGGGACTAGGGTTCACTCTCTCAAGCTGAACCTCATGTCGACCCACTCACACTAGCCATCAATCTAGTGGTCTTAGTTTTACGAAATCTCTCTTGAGCAAGCCAAAAACACATATATGAGATTATATTTGCAACTACAACCTCATTAGATTCATCCACACACCACTAAACGAAATCACATTTAAACTACGATAAACTATCAGCAAGCAAGACCCAACAACAAATGCAACCGATATTCACAAAATCACTCCCCAAGAATTGGGGTTTTTAGCCACACATCAAGAGATAGAAATTTATACCTAAATGAGCTTGCATTCAAAGGGGTATAAAGATTTAAGTCTTGTTACAGGCCAAGAATGAAGAATCCCAGAGACCCAAGTCCAATTTCTTGAAACTGAAACCCTTGAAAGCTCCAAGTTCTTCAAAACATTCCCCAAAACTAAGGGAGAATGTCTCAAACACTCTCTCTAAAAGTTAATAATCTCAAAACTAGGTAAAAACAAGGTAGAATTCACTACTAATAATAAAAACTGAACTAGTATTTATAGTTTTCAGAAAATGTGCTACGAAGGATCTTTTGGCGACGTTAGTCGGGATCGTCGATGAACTCGGCGATCCGCCCTTTGGTCTACTTTGTTGCCTTTCATTAGTTGCCTTCAGCATTTTCGTGTCCTAGATCATTGGGTGATGTAACACTGCTTCGTAGAGTCGTTCGGCGCTATGCCGACTGCTCCTTTTCACCGCCGATTTGCTCCTTTCCTTCAGGGCTCAACACACTGGAACAGAAGGCAAAAATGTGATCTATTGGCAACTCGCTAAATGGGTTCGGCGATTAGCTGATCTTCCTTTCTTCGTTCTTTTAGCTTCTTTTGCTCCTTTTTGCTCGATCGTGTCCATGCTTTCCCTTATACTTCAAATACCTAAAACTTAAAGGTTTTCATTAGATATCGAGATAAAATAAGCATTTGAGGACACAATTTCATTAAAATATAGCCCTAAATGAGTCCAATTTATGGACTCATCAGGCTGTGACCCTATTTGAAATTTCGATTGTAATAGATGGCATTATTAGACAAGTCTAGAGTTCCGCTTTGCTTTAAACAAAAATTTTAAGATATGAAATGTGGTTTTACTCTCTATTGTTCCTTATTTATGTTATGATATGCTAAGTGGCTTACATGATGCCTTTCGGGGTCCTATGTGCCATGTTATGTCTAGCGGGTACCCTTCGGTCTTGACAAACTATCCATGCAATTATTTTTGGAAGGACTTTCAACCCGAAAGACCTTTATCTTTGTCACAAAAAGTAGCAAATTTAAGCACAATACCTTTAATATGAGAGATGACATTTCCAAAAGGATCCACTGGTGCCTTTTGCCTAAAAAGCAAAAAGTTGTCATAAATGACTTTGTAGAATCTTGTGCTCGAGGAAAATCTCTAAAAACCAGTTTTGATACTCCAACACTCTTGAATAACCATTCATCACAATAATAAATAGAAGCATTCTAGCAAAATTTGATGACATATGTAACTGTCAAACATGGTTCACCACTAATACTAAAATTGTCAAATCCCCAAGAAATCAGTATAATCATGCAATCTTTCACCAATATAGTAACCCTATGATTACATATTTCTAACAAAACACAAGTTACATTGAGTAGGTAGATGCTCATTTATTATCTCAAATATTACATTAGTCTAAGATAAAGTTTGTAAACAAATAGTTCATCTGATACTCATTCCCAGTCCAGTCAGAAAAGGTTTACCAAATGACTATAAATATTTGTCACGTAGCGCTGCAAAATAGTTAACTCTTAAGAAATGGAATAAGAGAAATATATTGCAATAGGACAATGATAAATATGTCTTCAATCCTTAACTACGAAACATGAAACCTAATGAAATAATGATTCACAGAGATGATAAAGACAACATGTTAGCAAAAGATAACTCGACAAAAAGGCATATCTTAGAATTATACCAAAAGTAGAGAATGATAATAAGTCAGGAATTTCGACTCATTTAGGGCTTGTTATTTAGAGCTTTAGTGTCCTCAATGCCTATTTTATGCTCTAAGATGATGTTAAAATGCTAATTTGTAGCAATAAAGGAAAATGATTAAGGCAAGGAAATTACCAGGCAAAAAGAAGGGAAAAGCTGAAAAAGCTTAAGAAAAGCAAGGTCGGTGCTCGCCAAAGCTTCAGATCGCCAAAAGTTCCAGCAAGCCAGCCCATGGACAAGACCAACTTGGCGACTGGATGAGTAATTCGGTGAATCACTGAAATGGTCAGAGATACTAACTTGGCATGTCAAATGTTACAGAGTAGTTGGTGAAAAGGCAAGCAAAAAAGGTGAGAAAAGGAGCACTTGGAGAATCGCCGAACAGGTATGCGAGCCTAACCTCGATTGCCTAAAGGTACAACAAAGAAAGGGTAAAAATCCAAGCCAAGAAGTTGATTGAAAGGAACAAAAGGCGCATCGCCAACCTGATTGCTGAAGCCCAACTTTTTTTTCCGATTGGCTTCGAACCGGATATTATGGGAACGTATAAATGCAATTTTGAAAATGAGAAAAAGGAGTTCTAATGTTTTTGAGAGTTCCCGCATTGTCCAGTTCTGAGTTTTTCATTCTTGACATCACTCTTTGACTTTTTGAATACACATTTAAGGTTTATTTGATTTTGAATTCAATTTGAGCATTTTGAAGACTTGTGGATTGTTACCCAAGCTGACGGAAAACATAGTTTATAACTATTTCTTGCTCTTTATTATGTGTGGCTAAAACCTCCATTCTTGGGGGTGTGATTATGTGATTGAATGATTCAATTAGCTTATGGGTATTAGTATTTACTGATTTTATTGTTGATTTGAAGTGGGGTAAATTGATAGTTGAGTTTTAATTGATGAATTGTAGTTGCAAATAGAATTCTAGCATTGTATTCTAAGCTTGCTTGAGAAAAAGGTTTTAGAGTTAAAATTATTGATTGATGATTGTAGTGATTGGATTATTGTAGACATAGCTTGAGAAAATGGGTATAAATTCAATCATACTAAGTTAGCTTGAAAAGGTAGATTGATTCAGGTATTGGGTTATTTATATGTGTTATGTTTTTCGAGGTTCCATAGAACTCGCTTGATTCGTGATAGGTGATTGAGAAATGGCTATTGCACCTAAAGCCTAGCCTACCCACTAAGATTTAATAATTTTTAGTAAATAATAATCACCCATTTAGCGAAAGTGGCATTCAATTGATCACACTCCAAGGATCCTTGACTACTTGTTTAGTCCCGATTGTTCGTAGTTGTTAATTGTTCCATCAAATCTCCCATTTAACATTAATTGTCAACCCATTGCAATTTACTTTATTGTTTAAAAATTTTCTACTTCTACAAATGATTCGAACAATATTATACTTCGTAGTTAAATTATTTACCATATCACTCACTATAGGTCGACTTCGTTGGGTTTATACTTGATTGTTACCGCCTACACTTAGAATCAGGTGAAGCGTAGTTGAGCGTTATAAAAAATGAAACCACTGTCGGGGAGTGGCGTTAGAGTTCTTTTAGTGTGTTGTAGTTGAATCAACTTATTTTTTAATCTTGTTGGCTTCTCTTAGATAGGCGAAGATATAAGTGTTAACAGGAGAAATTCTAGCCAACTTGGACATAATGATGATATCAGTAACTTGCACGATGTCAATGAAGATCAATTGGGAAGTGCATGGGCTATTCGATTTCCTCTGGTTGTGGGAAATGTAGTGTTTCATGTGACAAGCACTATGTTGCAACTATTTCAAATGAAGTGTCTAATTAGAGGTCTAGCTACTGATTATCCGCATGACCACATCTGAAACTTTGTGAATATGTGTGGGCCATTTTCTTTCAAGAACGTCACTTAGGAGTAGGTCCGACTTCGTTTGTTTCCCTTTTCCCTAATGGAGGAGGCAACGGAATGGTTGGCTGACTTACCATGAGACCCAATTACCTCTTGGGAGGAGCTCACTGATGCATTTTATATAAAGGTTTTCCATCCCTCGAAGATGGTGAAGTTGACAAATAATATTCAGAACTTTAAGCGAGTGGATGGTGAACCCATTTATGAGACATGGGTGAGGTTTCAGAAATTGTTGCTCCAATGTTAAACTTATGGACTCCCGAACAATGTGTTGTTACAATACTTCTTCCGAAGTGTAGATTCAGTCAATAAGGGTGTGGCAGACCAGCCCGTTCGAGGAGGAATCATGCAACAACCATATGAAACAGCGTCTACTTTTCTTGATGAGATGACAAAAATCAATTGTGCTTTATACACTAGAGAAGATCAAGTGTCTCCCTTAAACTTTGGAATTACAAAAGAGCAAGTGGAGAAAAACCAAGAGGGAGATGAAAACATGGCCAAAATGATGACTCAGATGGAGTTATTAACAAAATAGGTCATGAGGGGTATTTAGGACAACAAATAGGTGCAAAAGGTTCCAAGACTAGAGGGAGGTTCTTTCCCAGGCTTTTTAAAGCAGGCGGGAATCAAAGTTGGAACACATTTAGTGATGATGGACAGAGAAGTTACAATTGAGATTGCGCCGACCAAAATAACTTTTGAAGGAGAGAAGATGACTATGAGGCTTGCTACATGCACATTGGTGATAGCCCAAAATCTAAGGACAGTTCTGGAAGATTTCGGGTGGATGATTTGTTATCCCGCATTCTAAACTAGGTGGAAGGATCTAATAAAATGTTAAAAAATATGAAGGCTGATTTCTTATCCTTGAACAATAAAGTGAACTCGCATGCGGATTCTATCAAGCAACTTGACTATCAAATGAGACAACTTTCAGCCCAATTAGAATCCAAACCACAAGAGAAGTATGATGATGATGTGATCAAGGATTCAAAGGTTAATCATGATAAATGCTTGGTGGTGTTGACTTGGAATGGGAAATCAATAGGATGCAATGTGAAAGTGAATGGTGAGGCAAACACTAGTAAAGAAAGAGATGAAGTTGTTGGTTTAGAGGAATATGACGAAGCACTAGAAAATGACACACCTAAAGAAGTTCAGGAAAGGCCAAAACAACTCACCACTAAGGGCTTGCAAATATCTTATGATGGGGCTGCTTCTTCTTCAAAGTCTATCAAACTGTTTCCCAAAGTCAGTCCACCGTTCCCTCAAAGACTCAAGAAGTGGGATAAAGATGCAAAGTTCCATATATTTATATATGTCTTCAAGACTCTGTCTATAAATCATCCTTTAGTGGAAGCATTTTTGGAGATGCCGAACTATCCAAAGTTCATGAAAAAATTAGTCACAAAGAAAAAGAGAATGGTTTTTGAAATGGTGGAGGTGTCTCATAGTTTTAGTGCCATAATGACAAACAATGTAATTATCAAGAAAGATGATCCAGGAGCATTAACTATTCCATGTACTATTGGGATGCTTCAGTTTGACAAACCTTTGTATGACTTGGGGGCAAGTATTAACTTGATGTCGTATACTATTTCCAAAAAACATGGGTTGGGCAAACCGACATCCACAACAATGCGTCTATTCATGGCTGATCGGTCTATTAAACATCACATTGGCATACTTTGTGATATCTTGGTGAAAATGGATAGGTTCATTTTTCCAACCAACTTTGTTATTTTGGATTGTGAGATTGATGTTGAGGTGCATATTATATTAGGTAGGACTTTTTTGGCTACCGGAAGAGCCCTTGTGGATGTTGAAAGTGGTGAATTGAAATTTCGGTAAATGATAAGGAGGTTACTTTCAATGTGTGCAAATCGATGAAGCAACTGAGTGACATTCATGTGGTTTCAACCCTTTATGTGATTGATGAGGCAGTGGCTAGTGTAAGTGAGGTGTTTTTTGTGGGGAACCTCTCGCTGCCGTCCTTTCAAATTTTGATGAGGAGGAAGTTCAAGGTTATGATGAAGTTGTGGCTACTCTATCATGTTTAGGTTCCTTCTCTAAGAATCCATTGAAACTTGACACTGATCATAAAAATTGAGAAACCCCCCCTCGCTAAACAAACCATCAAAGAGCCACCAAAGCTTGAGTTGAAAGTTCTCCCATCCCACCTTCGATATATATTTTTTGGAGCAAGTAACACCTTGCCCTCTATCATTGCTGCAGATTTTCTTTGGCGGCAAGTAAACTTACTTGTTGATGTGTTGAAATGATATATTAACGTTATTGCATGGACAATTGCTGATATTGTGGGGATTCCCGCCCCCCTCCCCATTAGAATTTGCACTCATAAAATACATTTGGATAGTGATTGTAAACCAATCATTGAACATCATAGGAGATTAAACACACCAATGCAAGAAGTGGTGAAGAAAGAAATCATCAAATGGCTCGATGCGGGTGTGGTATATCCCATTGCGGATAGCATATGGGTGAGTCCCGTGCAATGTGTACCAAAGAATTGAGGAATTACGGTAGTTCCAAATGAAAGAGGGGAACTTGTTCCTATAAGTCCGGTCACTGGGTGGCGTGTAAGCATGGAATACCAAAAATTGAATGCATGGACTGAGAATGACCATTTTCCTATGCTGGACCATATTCTTGATAGTCTTGCAAAGCGGGGATGGTATTGCTTTTTAGATGGTTATTCTGGGTACAACCAGATTTCCATTGCACCGGAAGATCAAGAGAAGACTACTTTTACATGTCCCTATGGAACCTTTGCTTTTAAGAGAATGCGTTTTGGGTTGTGCAATGCTCCGACAATATTCTAACGATGTATGCTTTCAATTTTCACAGATATGGTCGAAGACTAAAGAGAGGTCTTTATGGATTATTTTTCGGTAGTTGGTGATTCATTTGAAGCATGTCTTGAACATTTTGTGTAGGTACTACAAAGGTCTGTGGAAACCAATCTTGTTCTAAATTGGGAGAATGTCATTTCATGGTGAAGGAGGGCATTGTGTTAGGGCATCAAAGTTCAGGAGAAGGAATGCAAGTGGATCAGGCTAAAGTCGAAGTCATTGCTAAAGTACCTCCTCCTATTTCGGTAAAAGGTGTCCGGAGTTTCCTAGACCATACGGGTTTTTAAAGGCGGTTTATAAAAGATTTTTCCAAAGTAGCGCACCCTCTTTGTAACTTGCTAGAGAAGGAATCTACCTTTAACTTTGATGAAGCTTGCCTAAAAACATATTTTTCTTGAAAGAAAAACTAGTGTCAACCCCAATCATTATTCCACCCAATTGGAGTATTCCATTCGAACTCATGTGTGATGCTAGTGGAGTTGCTTTGGGACCTATTCTTGGTCAACGAAAAGGCAAACTATTTCACCTGGTTTATTATGCAAGTAAGACATTGAATGCCGCCCAAAAGATTTATACCGTCACGAAGCAAGAATTGCTAGTGGTTGTGTATGAATTTGAGAAATTTAGAGCGTATTTGTTAGGAACTATAGTGGTGGTGCACACAGATCATGAAGCCATTAGATATTTGATGGTTAAGAGAGATGCAAAGCCAAGATTGATTCGGTGATTGTTGTTGTTGTAAGAGTTTAATGTCACGACCCGAGACTCGGCCCCGGATGCGACACGACATACTTGACCCTGAAGGGGTCTCGTACAAGCCTCTTAGCATTCATAACATTCGAAACATAGAAATAGTGCGATATTAAAAACTTATTTGAATCCAAACTATCAAAAATACTCATTTAAAATCTTTCAAAAGACACAGCGGAAGTCTAAGTCTCACACGGCCATCTTAACAACATACTTGAAACAAAATAGGGTCATGGCCCTTTACAATCAAAGTCTTAACAATAGTCTTAAAACATGAAAGAACTAGAAACATAAAAAGTCCTTGTCCTCGATCTATGAGGACATACCAAAAGATGTCTTGGAGGAGCTCTATTCCAAGCTTTAACTAGGGAGATCTATCACTTGCCGGAACCTACACTTGTAGTAAAAACATGAAGAAATATGGGTTAACACACAAAAATGTACTAAGTATGATGACCATGCACAAACATGCTTTAAAAGGGACATTTTTGTTGGAAACCATGCATTATGCCACTCTTTAGAAATATCATGAACAATAGTATAAGAGACATACAATACAAGTATAATCATTATAGAAGTCATAATATCACATTTAGACGATATAACCATGTAAACCATTACCTTCACCTTAGACCTTCACCTTAAGTAAGCCTCATGCTACACCTTGTGCAATGTATGGATAGCGTCCCATACCACCATCCACACCAAGGCACCACATTAAGGTCGCCAAAACTGAACTTACCATTCATTCCTTTTCACCTTTACACCATATCCATATATAAGAGACATAACATTTCGTAAGGCATGAAAAGGGAAAATAAATCCTAATATAACCCAAGTATAGTATGCATATCACTTTAAGCATTTAAGAGTGAACATTCTTCAATAACTTCATTTAGAGGACTTTCATACATTAGTCATTAAGACTTAGAGATCTCACTATAGCCCTCTTGAAGCCTACTCGTGCCATGTATGGATAGCATCCCATACTACTACCCACACTTCATAGAAGTTCTCAAGAAACTATAGTGCACATCTCACATGATGGGAATAGGTGTTTAACCGACATAGACTATGAGAGCTAAGTCATGGAATCCTGTGTCATATGACCCCACACCGAAGAAAGGTGTTCTGCTTGACTAAGGTAGAACTAGGTAATATCTTAGCTTTGGTAAGAAGACCACTGGCTAATATATATCTTATGTGGGAACATAGTTATGGGATATGAATATGTTCATTGGAACCCTAGCCTAACATTGGGAGAGTTTCCATCTTACCATATCCACTCAGTGCTTAGCCTCCATTCCCATAGAGTAATTCATTCACATTAACATCATTGTACTTGAGAGGGCTACCAACACTCGATCTACCGATCAAAAGTACATAACACAAGAAAGGGTCACCATCACTAGGTCTACCAATTCAAGGTACATTAAGGGTAGCTCATTGACTTTCCAAGAAGGGTGCCATCATCATTGGGTCTACCGATACAAGGGTCATCGTTTCGCACATGAAAAGGATACCATCATTTGGGTCTACCGATTCAAGGTTTATCATTCATTCTTTTATGGAAGGGTGCCACTAGCCTACCGATCCTAAAACACACATTAGAATAGGTCAAAGACTCATCAAGCAAGGGTTACCAACACTAGGTTTACTGATTCATGTTCATTAAGTCAAGACATATTCATAGGTTGTTTATGAAAGGAATGTCATAGGCCTATCGATTCACAGTTATTATGTCAATACATATTCATTATACAAGAGAGGGTGCCTAAGCCTACCAACTCATGATACAATATTCAAGGTCACATTCATCAACACAAGAATAGAATGCCTTAAGCCTACCAATTCAAGATCATAAATACAATCAACATGGCTTTAGAAGAAACTCTTCACATTCTATCATTCATCATTCATGAGTGTCAATAGAGAATATACTATCAACAATAACAAAATTACATTCTAATCATAATCATCACATAGTAATTAAATACCCCCACCTTTCAAGTGGATCAACATCTCTAGAACAATTCTACTTCAACAAGCAAGTTAGTCATAATTTGCCTTCAAGGTCATGAATCTCAAATCATCAACACACCAACAATTT
The DNA here is from genome assembly GCA_036250505.1 of Solanum acaule. Lineage (NCBI taxonomy): Eukaryota > Viridiplantae > Streptophyta > Magnoliopsida > Solanales > Solanaceae > Solanum > Solanum acaule. Next base: position 13,774 of record JAJOOR010029556.1, read on the forward strand.
ACCATAATTAAGGCATATATAATGACACAATTCAACAACCCAAGCAATTTAGACATATTTCAATCATAAGCTTTCATAATCAACAACTTCATAAAGGCACAATTTAGGAATTGAAGGAAATCAAGGGTTCATTAAGTATTTTCATCATAAATCATCAATTAAACACCAATACAATCAATATATGACATTAGTAACCATTTGAAATCATTTGAAGAAGGAACCCATGAGATTGAGTAAAACCCTAGGTTTTTCATGAACTTGAAAACTTTGAAAAACTTCTTTGAAATTGACTCTAGGGTGAAAGCTAACCCAATATGAAGGATCACCATACCTTTGCTAAGATTCCCCAAGAAATTTGATGAAGAAATGCCTTGGAATCACCAAACCCTAGCTTTAATGGCTCCCTTCTTCTTCTTCTCTAATAGAGGATTTCTAGTGAGAGAAATATTTGAGAAGAGGTGGGTTCTCTTTTAATTCTATTTGGAGTCACTTAATTGAAAGAATTCAAGTCTAAAAAGGTCTTATAGTTTCTAGGAAAGGAATAGAATAATGAGGACTCAACTTTGGAAAAGAACTAAGGACACTTTAAGTTCCAACTTAAAATTTCACCCCTTGCCCGTCTAAGCTCGCCCTTTGGACCCTTAGGCTTGCCAAGGGCACTAGGTGACTCGCCCAAATTTCCAGTGAGCTCATAAATGAGGCAGCAAACTAGGCGATCTATGGGGGAAGATGGGCGACACGCCAAACTGGTTAGTGAGCTAGGAGTTAGCTCGCCCATTAGTCCAGCACCTAGGCCAAAAGGGCAGTCCACTAGGTGAGCACAAGAGCCCAAGGGCAACTTGCCCAACCCCTTGGGCGATCAAGCAGCCCCATCGCAAAAAGGTCCACCAAAGAATAAGGGTATTTCACTCAATAATGTTAGCATAGGTCCACACTTGCACCCTAGACTCCTTCCTTGTTCTATTAAGTTCTAAAGCATCCTAGACATCAACCTAAAGTAACACTAACCCAAATGTTAAGGGTCTAGTTAAACTATCATTTTCTGAGTCGTTACATTTAATTTTGAGGTAAAAGATCGAAAGTGGTGTGAGAACCAAGTGGCAGATCAGTTATCTCGGCTAGAAACCAATATTGTTGACCCCGGTGAGAGGGACATAGAGGCAAAATTTCACGATGAAACAATGATGATAATAACCCATGGCAACTCACTTTGGTACGCTGATTTTGCAAACTATGTAATCTGTGGAATTATGCCCGAGGGCCTGAATTGTTTTCAACAAAAGAAGTTCTTGTTCAATGTAAAGAGGTAATTTTGGGATGAGCCGTACCTATTTAGAAAAAACATAGATCACATAACTAGAAGGTGTGTACCAAAGGAGGAAGTAAATGCTATTCTCAATGCGTGTCACGCTTCACCAATTGGTGGATATCATAGTGGTGTGCGCACAGCCGCCAAAGTGCTCCAAAGCGACTACTATTGGCCATCACTATATCAAGATTCTCATGTTCTCGTTAAACAATGCATTCAATGACAAACGCATAGAGGAGTATCAAGAAAGCATAAGTTTCCTCTGAATCCTATCCTAGAGGTTGAACTGTTTGATGTTTGGGGAATCGACTTTATAGGTCTGTTTGTAAGAACTTTCGGAAACAAGTACATCTTGGTGACAGTTGACTACACTTAAAAATGGGTAGAAGATGTAGCTTTTCCCAACAATGATGGGAAGAGTGTTGTGCAATTCTTAATGCGATACATTTTTGCAAGGTTGGGCCCCCAACGGGATATTATTAGTGATGGAGGGTCCCATTTTTGCAACTGGTTGTTTGCTACGTTGTTGACCAAATACGGAGTTAAGAATAAAGTTGCAACCCCCTATAATCCCAAACAAGTGGCCAAGTGGAAGTATAAAATCGAGAAATCAAGAGTATTCTGGCAAAAACAATCAATGCAATAGGACTGACTGGTCTCGGAAGTTGGATGATGCTCTTTAGGCGTACCACATCGCATTCAAGACTCCAATTGGCATGTCACCATACCATTTAGTATTTGGAAAGTCTTGTCACCTTCCAATCGAGCTTGAACACCAGACACTATAGGCATTAAAGGCGCTAAACTTGAATTGGGGGGATGCTTCGAAAGGAAGAATCAACCAACTCCATGAAATGGATGAGTTTCGGCTGAGAGCGTATGAAATTTCATCCCTTTATAAGGAAAAAATGAAGAAATGACATGATGCAAAGATACTTCAATGATAGTTTAAAGTTGGTGATCTTGTTTTGTTTTATAATTGTCGTTTGAGACTCATTCCGGGTAAACTCAAATCAAAATTTCCAGGCCTGTTCAAAATCACTCGACTGTTCACAAATGGGGTAGTTAAGGTTGAAAGAAAAGAAGGTTCGACATATAAAGTAAATGGGTAACGCTTGAAGCTATACTTTGAAGAATGCCTTGATGATTTGGTGATTGAAGTGGTGTATTTTGAAGATGCGTGAGAGTATTTCCATGACGTGAAATAAGGTGCTCCTTGGGAGGCAACCCATGTTTTAGTTGTTTTTGAATAACGTTTGTTGAATGTGTAGGTTAAAATTCCCATTTCTGACTTAACGGCGATTCAGTGAGTTGTATGACTTTTTGGCTCACCGTCAAAGAAGACGGTGAGCTCGACTAAGCTCACCCTTTTTATTCAACTAGCAGACACACATGTTATGGATTTTTCGGCGAGCGACAGGAACTGTCCTCGCACCGCAGAACCAGTCGGCCAACCTGACTGAGCTCACCTTTTTGCTCTATATGGCAGACTACCTTTCAGGAAAGTTTAGCGAGCCTGTGCCAACTAGGCGATTAACCGAATAGTTCGACATGCCTGACACCTACTCGCCAATTGGGCGTTAAGTGAAGAGTCCTCATACTTTAATCTTTTCATTCAACTATCCCTATGTGCTTGTCCTGTTAGTTTCATTCATTATATTTGCGTTAAAGAGAATGCTAGGTTTTGTTTGGCAGAGTGGTATCTTCATACCTACCCTCTTAGGTTGGACCTATCATGTTTTGGATGCCTATATTTGTGACTGATGGTTTTGAATATGCTACTCTCTTGCATATTTGAGTGTCAGTTCTGATTAATACTGATGACTTGAATAGTGTTCTTGACTGAATGATATGTTTGTGCAATTCCAATGAGGCAAATTTGAGTTGCATAAGTCATGTGTAAGCTCTTAGCATCTTTTTGTGACTGGCCTATTGTTGAAATTAATCGTGTGATGACCATTGCACGCGAGCTAAATTAGTAGAATCTTGATTGATGATTGTGTTGAATGTTATGTGTGGTGAGATCATCTTGAAATATGTGATTGGTAATACCTAGAACTTGCCTTGTTGGGCCAATCGACTAACATAGTCGAATGTTAGGGAAGATCTTAGGCAAATATTTTGGAGAGTGAACTAAAACACTATTATAGCTCTTTGTAACCACCTTGTGAGAGTGTGAACCTAGCTTGGCCCCGTTTGAGCCTAACTTTTTCTTTGGATGAAACACAAACTCATTTGACCTCTTTCTCTTTTCCCATTACCTAAAACCTTCATGAAGCATTGGTCCGTTTGAATAGATAACTTATGCCAAAAGCCTAAGTTGGGATGTGGTGTAAAAGGAACAAAGTAAAGAAGTTTGTAAAAAATCTGCCATTGATGGATTGTGTTGAAAATGATCGAACCCCAGCATCTATAAAAAAAGTGAGAAAAAAAGCAAAACAAGAAAAAAGATCGAAAAATAATGTTGCAATGAATTGTGTGCAATAGATAGAAGAAATGGGGTATCCAATAAACTATGCTTCAAAGATCATAGGGTGGATTGTGAAAATAAAAAAAGAGTGAAAGAAAAGGAGAAAAAGGAAATGCAAACCATGATTCATCAAGTTAGAAGTCACTAAGCCAAAATGAGCATGCATTTATCCTCAGCCACATTTACAAGGCTTGAAAGACCTTAGTGACCTTTATTGAGCCTAATGTCGTATTGATTGGAAAATACGGGCAAGCCTATGGGTAGAAACATGCATGTGTTAATCTTTAAGAGTGGGAGAGTTGATTGTTGATTTCTTAATTCTTAAATTTTTATGAGCTTTTTGTGGGCATCGAATCATTCTTGATGTGAGGGCATTCGAACATTGTTGTTGAGCTTGAATTCGCATTTGAAGCAAGCATTGTGAGCTTGAGTTCTATTTGATTATGGCTAGTCACAGTTTGAAACTGCTAGTGTGCAATTGAACATTGCATGGGTAGATTGAACCTCATGTGCATTCATGTTGAGTCTTGAGTAGCACTATATTTGTAGATATCTCTGTTGAATTGATTGCTCTTGTGTTTTACTTGAGGACAAGCAAAAATTTAAGTTGGGAGTGTTGATGAGTCGGGGATTTCGACTCATTTAGGTTTTGATATCCAGAGTTTTAGTGTCCTCAATGTCTACTTTATGCTCTAAACTGATGTTAAAATGCTAATTTGTAGCAATGAAGGAAAAGGATCAAGGCAAAGACATTATCGGGCAAAAAGGAGCGAAAAAACTGAAGAAAAGCAAGGATGGTGGTCACCGAAGCCACTCGGCGAGTCACCAAGTGTCTCTTTAGATCCCCAAAAGTTCCAGCAGGCCAGCCCATGGACAAGACAAACTTGGCGATTGGATGGGTAATTCGGCGAATTGTCGAAATGGTCGGAGATACCAACTTAGCCCGCTGAATGTTACAGAGTAGTTGGTGAAAAGACAAGTCAAAAAGGCGAGAAGAGGAAACTTGGCAAGTCGCCTAAGAGGTTGGCGAGCCCGACGTCGATCACCTAAAGTTACAGCAAAGAAAGGGTAAATGTCCAAGCCAAGAAGATGATTGAAAGGAACACTTGGTGTATCGTCGACCTGGTCGGCTAAACCCGACTTATTTCGCCGAGTGGCTCCGAATCTGAAACTCTGGGAACATATAAATGCAATTTTCAAAAGGAGAAAAAGGAGTTCTGAAGTTTTTGAGAGGTCCCACATGTCGAGTTCTGGGTTTTTTATTCCTAAAATTGTTCTTTGTCTTTTTGAGTAGAGATTTAAAATTTATTTGATTTTGAATTCAACTTAAGCATTTTCAAGACTTTTGGATTGTTACCCAAGTTGATGGAAAACATAGTTGGTAACTATTTCTTGCTCTTTATTATGTGTGGCTAAAACCCCCATTCTTAGGGGTGTGATTATGTGATTTAATGCTTCAATTATCTTATGGGTGTTTGTATTTACTAATTTTATTGTTGATTTTAAGTGGGTTCAATTGATAGTTGAGTTTTAATTGATGAATTGTAGTTGAAAAACTAATTCTAGCCTAGTATACTAAGCTTGCTTGAGAAAAAAGGTTTTAGAGTTAAAACGATTGATTGATGATTATAGTGATTAGGTTATTGGAGACTTAGCTTGAGAAAATGGGTCTATATTCAATCCTACTTATATAGCTTGAAAAAGTAGATTGACTGAGGTATTGGGATGTTTATATGTGTTATGTTTGTCGAGGTTCGAGAGAACTCTCTTCATTCGTGATAGTTGATTGAGAAATGACTATTGCACCTAAAGCCTAGCCTACCCACTAAGATTCACAGTTTCTAATAAATAATAATCACCCATTTAGCAAAAGTGTCATTTTATTGATCACACTTCTAGGGATCCCTTTCTACTTGTTTAGTCCTGATTGTTCGTAGTTGTTAATTATTCACTCAAATCCCCCATTTGACATTAATTGTCAACCCTTTGCAATTTACTTTATTGTTTCGAAAATGTCTACTTCTACAAATGATTAGAACACTATTTCACTTCGCAATTGAATTCATTACCGTATCACTCCCTATAGGATAGACCCCAACTCTTCGTTTGGTTTATACTTGATTGTGACTGCCTACACTTAGAATCGGATAAAGTGTAGTTGAGCGTTATCAAATGACACAATAAGTAATGTATAGTAGAAGAGTTACAAAGTTATCGATGATGGGAAGAGACAAGCACAATGAATCAGCATACCTCGTAGGATCACCCCACCCCCACACTTTTATTTAATTTCACAACTAGAGGACAAGTACATAAAATTAACCTAATATTTTTTTTACCAAAGTTCATTACTCCCGTCCAAATTTATTATCAAGAAGTATGAAGAAATGCAGGCATGTAAGTTTTTCGAGTTAATGTTGCATGATGTGGTTTATATTTACCAACACTAAATCACACCTCATCATAGAAGCACCAAAATTTTAGGGTACCAAAAATATACATCCCATTAATTTCTGTAACTTTATGTGACGCCCTATTACTTGTTTAGTTTACAGGTTACCCATAACCCAGTTTCTCTATCCTCTGTGCAATATTATCATTTCATTCTCTTCCCCTTACATCGTAATCTATTCAAAGCAACCTTTAGTTTTCTTTCTCTCTGACTCCACTGTTTTAAGCTAGGAAAGCAATATTTTTCTTTACCTCACAATAAATGAGTCATAAATAGGTTGAAAGTGTGAAAAACAAGATATTAGTAATACACAAAGTATGCAAAAAAAATTCTAATGCATCTTACCAAATTAAATCTTAGATTTAGCGCATGAGGTCAGGATCATCCAAACTAATATAAGACAAAACAGTCTATTATTGTCACACCTGAACTGGACATACAGAGTGTGAACTAGATGTCAAGTAACTAATAGTTTTACTTCCCAAATTGTTATTATTATAGAGTAAAACAAATTTAACATAATCTCACTAGATTATATTTATGAAACAATAAAGTGCATATTTACAGGTTGAAGTTGATAATATAACTATTTTGTTAACCTATAAAAACAACAACGATTTTCATTATATATGTGAAATAACCCAATTTCAGAAAAGACACCCATTGCTTTTATTGACAATAACCTGAAACATCCCCTTTTTGTTAATTAAGGAATATTTCTTATTGAATGGAAATCATTTTCAATGCATGACAGAGAGATGTAAAATGGAGTGATACCTCAAGGTAGACAAATGGAAGACTCGAAAACTTCCTTGCAATGTCCTCTCATATTTCCTTGTGCCTTTCTTTCCACTCTTTCGATAAGTAATCACACTCATATGAAAAGAAAATTTCTCTTTGTCCGTCCTGATCAAGAAACTATCTTGGTCTTTCATAGAGAAATCGTAAACAAATTTTACAAATATAGACAGACTACCTTATAAAGAAATATCACAAAAATCATAGTAGTTTGCAAAATGCTCAGTTTTTTGCTAAATGACTGAATGTTACATAATATCTATTGATAGACAGGTACCACATAGTATATAGAAAAAGGCTAACTTGTGGTATATTATTCTGACTTATTCAATTGTCATGCCTTGAGCCTATTCCTTGGACGTGACTAGCACTTCAGAATCATCGCTGGTCCCAAGCAAACCCTTGTCCCGACTACTTAGTGGAAGACTTTACTCAAACAGAACAAACTTATAAATAGAATTCTAAATGCTTAATCTCAACAATTCCTCAATTCAACTGTGAAAATACTTAAGTTCTTAAATAGTAATACTCTGTAAAACAGTTTCAAAACATCTCAACAAAAGGGAAAGTAATGAGAGACTCCTCAACTCTAACTATCTATGAAGCCTCTAAATACTAAGATAGATGTCAGGAAAAAAGCCTTGACAACTTAAAAAAATCATGAAATAAGTGTGAAGCCCTCAGGAAACGAAGAAGGCTCACAAAAGATAGCTAGAATTGCAAGTACTATCAACAAAGCACCGATTGATGACCTTGAGCACCTATATATGCATCATAAAAAATACATGTCAAATGACGTCAGTACATTGAATGTACAAGCATGAAAAAGGAAACTAAAAGCCTAGACAACTGAACTGAAGGGACTGGAAAACATACTCACCTCAACTCAACTTCAATACAAAAGCAATAAAAGATGCATTATTTAAAGCTTTTTTTGTCATGACCCAGGGGTACACCGTAGATGTAACATGGCGTATAGGACCTAGAGACGCCCCACACAAGCCACTTAGCATTCATCACATAAGATATAGAATAAAGACATAGTAAACAACATTTGAAAATCAAAACATTTTATAAAATCAAAGCGGAAGACTAAGCATTTGTCTCAATATTCATCTAATACAATAGAACAAAATTGAGCCTAGCCCATACATCATGTCCAGAATTGAAAATAAGGAAGAATTGAAATCAATAAAAGTCCATCCTCGAGGCATGAAAACTCACCAAAGCTCGAAATTTCTCAAGTCAACCTCTAGCCATGAAACTAAGAACCCTGACAGTTGGACCCTACATTTGGGGAAATGTAGGCAAGAGTATGCGTTATTACAAAACAATGTACCAAGTATGATAGCCATGCATATAAACATTTAAAACATGCTAAAAAGGGAAATTTTCATAAGTATGCAATGATCAATCTAAAACATGTATCTTGAGAGTTAGAAACCATAAGTCATAAAACCGTGATCAATGCAAGTGAACATCATCTTAAAACATACTTACGATACTTCCTTGAAGTAACCTTGATTCATCATAACTTTGTTTGTTTGTGGGATGAATCCTTAACCGACATATAAGACCATGTGAGCTAACATTATGGAATTTGGTGTCTAAACAACAACGAAAAGGGGTGTCCTACTTGCCATGGTAAGGACCATAACTTCTATCTATTGTGGACCCACTAGCTAATGTCTTTCTTGACAATCCTATGGGGGCACATAGGTACGGGACTTGGGTAATCGCCACTTGTCCACTCGGTGCTATGCTTAACTTCCATGGAATAGTTCTTAATACTATTCATCATAGCTCATAAAGGAACATAGTTTATCTCCTGTTGTCCTTGAAAAAACATGGGCAATCACCTCTTCTCCTTACATCACATGACATGGGTAATCGCCTCTTGTCATTCAATGAAGAGCATGGGTAATTGCCTCTTGCCTCTACATTAACATAATTCCTTACTCATTGGTTCAATTTAGGTGAGAATAGCCTTTCCACCTTAGGAACCCTTATTATGTGAGAAAAACATTCACAATCACGCATAGATGTGTATATGAGAAAATCTTTTCAGAAACACAACAACTACAACATCATCATTGATAATTTACTCTCAAAGCATTCTTAAAACATATACATAATTCTCATAAGAACATGCTAACTTTCATAATTCATATTTCCATGGTTCAAACCCATTTTCATGCATAAATATCTAGAAATCATGGGTTAGATATTGTCTTATAGACATTCATCATAAAATCATATAAATATATCAATTCATGCTTGATTTCATATAAGTTCTTCTTTCATAATCCAAAACCTACATTATATCTTCATAACTTAGAAACATGGGAATTACATGGGTTCATGGGGGAATCATCATAAAATCATGAGATTAACTCAATTCATGCATCATAGATCATAAATCAATCAATTGGATAAAAAATTAGGAGAACCCTTAACATAGAAGAAAACCCTAACTCAATTACAAAATTCTAACTTTGAAAATAGGAGAATTTGGTAACTCCCTGAATGGAAGGAATCCATGGATGAATACTATTATACCTCAAACACAATTGCTTATCTTCAATGGAGGAATGGATACTTGACTTACAAGACCCTAGATTGGACCCTTCTTCTTCAAGTATTCTAGAGAGATAAATATTTGGAGAGGAAGAACTTGATTTCTTTTGCAAATTTGAGAGAATTTTTTCAATTGAGGTAAATTTAGGGTTAAAATGTTTATATAGGGGTCTTAGTGAAGGTTAAAATGACAAGGTATTAGAATAAAATAATTTGGAAAAGACCCAACTGACCATAAAAATAACTGTCGACATACTAACGTTGCCTTGGACCGATGGACCGTAGTCTTACTGATGGCCCGTCCTATTTGTTTGTCGTCCAATGTAAGAAGGTAGATCTAACGGTCATGATCAATGAACCCCCAACCATGGACCGTGGACCCAATGAAGGCTATTTGGTTCAGACGTGGTTCATGGTCCCTTGACCCATTTTAGGTTGCTAATCTAGGGACCAGACCCACGGTCCGTGGCTCAGTCCACGTGTCGTGGCTGGCCTTCGTTGGGTGGCACCAAAATCTTCTAAAAACATCTCATTATGCCCTTCTTGAATCCGAGGTGTTAAAACTTTATAAAATAGAAGTATTAACAAAAGATGCATAAAAATACTATAAGTTATTCTTTACTCTTATTTGGGAGATTATCTAACCGACAACCATCACTATGAGCTATGTGATAATACATTGTCTCGCCCACGCTTCTAGAATTGTCAAATACATTGTCGGGGTATAGAAAACCTCAACTAAGTGGATCCACTAAGCTATGCTTAAAAGCAATAAAGATTCGTCTAAAAAGTATGATACTTTACCCATGTTGGCTACATGGTTTATGAGGAATGTGAGTTGTCTGAACTCGTCCCCATATTGGTGCTCAATACTACTCTGAATAAATATATACTCATGGTCAATATTTCTTTCTCAATATGAGGTAATTATTCAAAAGATCCTCTTAAAAGTGGTAATGCTCTGAATTATCTCTGAACTCATAAAGTTATTTAGAAATCAAATTTTCACTCCTTTAAATGTAAATGTATTACTTTTATGAATATTTAGTTTCCCTAATATCATTTCTCAAAGATGAATACAACTCTTCTCATTTATCATATTTACTTTCTCAATACTTAGTTCACTACCACAGTTGATTACAAAAGAATCCTCAAAATGACTCAAAAAGACCTCTTGAACTTTCCTCTTAAACTCACTTTAATTCGGAATAGAAATTAAGATATCTGATTTGAACATGTAGGAATTCTCAGAGGTGAATGGATTTTATAAAATCTTATACAAAGGAGAAAATTTAGTCACCACGGAAAAGAATACGTCTGGAACAAAGCACGGAAGGAAAAAGGCAAGGCGACCCTAGCGCACTGCTAGCATGGGCCTCTAGGCCGCAAAATACTGACCAAAGTTTGGGGCACACTGCTGGTGTGGAGCACTGTGCCGCAAACTACAAAGAAAAAGTCATGGCGCTATGGGTGGCACGCCACCCAACACCCTTTCCCAGATTTATAATGAATTTTTCAAGACAAAACAAGGTACCAACTAGTTTATAATGGGGGAAATTTTCCTCAACTCTTTCTGATTCTCACACCCAACATGAATACATGCGGAATTCAATATAATCCCTTTGAGAATCACAAATTTTACTAAAGATTCACAGCACATAAGAATTTGCAACCTCCATTGTTCAAGAATTGAACAAAAATCAAGAACTACTCAACAACTATTTGAATACATCGATTTTGTGGATAAATTAGATGTATGGCGTGAGTAATATTAAGTCCAACATTGTGAGAAGCCTTACAACCTGGACAGAAAAATGTTCTTGGCGAAAATCGATGGAATCTTGACAAAGTCTCAAAACTTAGCAATTTCTCCTCTTGGACTCTTCTCTTATTTTTATAAGTGTTTAGGAACATGAAAAAGTAATTTAGCGTCTAATAGACCCTTAATTGGGTGAGGAAAAATGTGTCTAGGCCTAGTAATAAAAAACAAAAGACCGAAATACCCTTCTACAGACGAATGAGATGCCTTAATCAGAGAGGCATCAGTCAAATGGGCATAATTTTTTTCTCCGAACTCAAAATTAAGAAAACTTGGTGGCGTCTGTAAGAGGACTTAAATGCATTCAAGTTGGTAGGTCATTGGCCACATAAATCTTTATGTCTTAAAATTTGGTCATTTGAAGTTGGGCCAAAACAAAAAACTCATGGTGACTTGTGCAAACCTCTCTTTAGCGCTTTTCGAATTTTAAGGTGTTACAATATCTCCCCCTTGGGAAAATTCATCCTCGAATGAGATCAAACCAAGAACAACAACGGAGGAAAATATCTAAGCACCCAACTCAAGCACAAAACATGCATATAGCTCAAATTCAACCTATCAACTCAGAGAGTACTTTACAAAGAGTTAGTACCTTGGTCTGGAATGTTTCTGAAGGAAAGAATTGAGGGTATCTCTTCTTCATATCCTCATCGGCCTCCTAGGTAGCTTCCTAAACAAATTTCTTCCTCCATAAGACCTTGAGTTATGCAACTTCCTTGTTTCTCAAATTGTAAACCTGACGATCAAGAATTTGAACGGGCATCTCCTCATAAGATAGGTTGTCCTTGATACCAATATTCTTGGTAGGTAAAACAAGTGAAGGATCGCCCAAACACTTCTTTAGCATGGATATGTAAAATTTCGGATGGACTACGTCTAACTCTGACGGTAGCTCTAACTCATAAGCTATGTTTTCATCTCTCTTGGATATATTGTAAGGACCAATATATCAGGGACTGAGTTTCATCTCTCTTTGTGCTTAGCTTGGCCATCCGTCTAAGGATGAAATGCAGTTTTAAGGTTCACCTTTCAACCTAAACCTTTCTGAAAAGACTTCAAAAACTGAGCGGTTAATTGTGCACCCCTATTTGAGATGATAGACACAGGAATTCCATGAAGTCGAACTATCTCTTGAATGTATAATCTGACATAATCTTCTGCTGAATTTGTAGTATTTACCGATAATAAATGAGTTGATTTAGTCATCCGATCTACAATCACCTATATTGAATCATGATGCCTGCAAGATCACGGCAAACCTGTAATGAAATCCATATTAATTATCTCTCACTTCCATTCTTGAAGAGCTATATTCTGAGCCACCCCACTGGGACTTTGGTGTTCTACTTTGACTTATTTGCAATTTGGACACTTAGCAATGAAATCTCCAATGCACCTCTTCATACTATTCCACCAATAGACTCCCCTCAAGTCATGGTACATCTTCGTGGAACTGGGATGGCTCGAATATATGGAACTATGAGCTTCTGCCATGATTCTCTCGTGGAGCTCATCCACCTTTGTTACACAAAATCTACCTTGATACCTCAACACACCATCTCCCCCTTATTCAAAAGTCATTACCTTTTGCTTATGAACATTTGCCTTTAATTCAAGAAAAAAAGGGTCCTTATCTTGTTTCTCCCTCACTTCAGACACTAGTGATGATTCATCCCCATTAATCACCACAACTCCACCTTTACTAGAATCTAACAGAGGGACTCCCAAACAGGAAAGTATGTGCACCTCCTTAGCCAATTCTTTCTTGCCTTCCTCAGCATGAGCAGTACTTCATATGGATAACTTGCTCAAAGCATCATCAACAACATTAGCTTTACTTGGGTTACAAAGGATATTGATGTCATAATCCTTGAGCAACTCCAACCACCTCCTTTGTTTGAGATTTAGCTTCATCTGACAGAAAACATATTAGAGACTCTTATAGTCGATGAACAAACGTGAACATCATAAAGATAGTGACATCATATTTTGAGAGCAAAAACTATTGCTGCCAACTCACGATCATGAGTCGGGTAGTTTTTCTCCCGAATCTTCAGCTGTGTAGAGGCATAGGCCATAACCTTACAATTTTGCATTAATACACAACAAAGTCCAACTCTGGACGCATCACAATAAATAACAAAGCCTTTTGTACCCTCTAGTAGAGTGAACACTGGAGCAGTAGTCAACCGAGTTTTCAATTCCCAAAATCTTGTTCTCACAAGCTTCATACCATTGAAATTTATCCATTTTCTGAGTTAACTTAGTCAAAGAGGATGAAATGGATGAAAACCTCTCAATGAACCTTCTGTAACCAGCCAACCCCAAGAAGCTCCTTATATCATTTGGAGATGTGGGTCTAGGAAAGTTATGCACTCCTTCAATCTTAGTGTCAACTCGAATCCCTTTGCCAAATACAACGTGGCCTAAGAATGCCACAGACTAAAGCCAAAACTCACACTGAGAAATTTTTTCATACAATTCTCAATCTTTGAGAGCCTAGAGGACTATTCTGTGATGACTAGCATGATCCTCCTCATGCCTGGAATAAGTCATTATGCCATCAATATATACAATAACAAATATGTCAAGATATGGCTTTAACACTTTATTCATAAGATCGATGAAAACTGCCGGAGCATTAGTCAAGACAAAACACATCACAAGGAACACATAGTTACCATAACAGGTCCTAAATGTTGTTTTTGGGATTTCACATTCTCTTACTCTGAACTAATGATAGCCAGATCTGAGGCCTATTCTAGAGAAGCAAGTGGCACCCTGAAGTTGGTTGAAGAGGTCATCAGTTGTCAGAAAGGGATACTTATTCTTGATGGTGACCTTGTTCAATTGGCAGTAATTGATACACATTATAAGTGAACTATCCTTCCTCCTCACGAACAAGGCCAGAGCGCCCAAAGCTGAGACATTAGGTCAAATGAAACCCTTATCAAGAAGATCTCTCAACTACTCTTTTAACTAGCTAGAGCCATTCTTTATGGTAGAATACATATAGGTTGAGTATGTAGAAGAATGTCTATGTTGAAGTCTATTTCTTTCTCAGGAAGGACTCAGGGAAGATCATCTGGAAAGACCTCAAGAAACACACTCATGACTGGAACTGACTAAATAAGCGGTGTCTCAACACTAGATTCATTAACTCGAACTAAGTGATAGATGGGGGGGGGGGGGGTCCTCCTTTGGTTATTCTTTTATAGGTTGATTCGTTCGTAATACATTTTTTATAAAGGAATTAATATAATAATTTATATTATATTTTAAAATATATATTATATA
>JAJOOR010029557.1:0-17118 GCA_036250505.1 Solanum acaule
TGGATTGATGATTGGTTCTTCACAAGTCAAAGGATTAGCTTGATCAACATTGTCCATTCTTGGTTCTTCAATGTTGTACATTTGGTTAGCTACTGCAGTTGTATCAATGTTTGGCATTGCTTCATTTGACAATTCCTTGAAAGGGTATAATGTTTGAGGCTCTTCTTTGTTTCTCTTAGCAAGCTTAGAAGCAAAAACATCTAAAGCTTCCTTCATCCATGGATGCCAACATATTTCCCTCGCTTCGTTAAATTTCATCTGCAAAATTTAACCAAACACTCTCTTACCTTCCACCAACATAGGTACCAACTAACTCTGATCACCACAACTTAGACAAATACAAATCAATTGCTTTTTACCTAAGTTTTAGTGAACAGAGTCACCGATATTAATAACACATGATTCTTACAATGAGGCAAATCCAACATTGAGTTAAATTTTTTGAATCCGCCTCTAATGTAATTAGAGATTCAGATAAAAAAACAAACCCATAAACGTCGACGAGCAGATTTCTCAGGCCATTCATCTAATTCCTGAGTGACAAGCAAAGGCAACATATGTCCCTCATGAAATGTGCCTTGGCTTTTGCTCTTGAAACTCCAGGTACCTAAATAGTCCTGCATCCAATAAACAAACAAAACTCCGTCACATCTTAAATTAATTGGAATCGACTACATGTACCATTCCAAAAAAAAGCAATAATTTTCGATTTTGATTCTATAAAAATTTAAGTTTCATCGACTCACCTGAACATCAACATCGCCAAGAACTCCAGCTTCCTCAAAGGTTTCTCGTAAAGCTGCATCTTTTAACGATTCATCAATCTCCCAACCACCCTGTAATTTCATTACAAAACGAATAATATCAATTTATATATTATAAAAACAATTATCCAATCAACAAAAATCAATAGGAAAAAAATGTACCTTAGGGAACATCAATCTTGGACTCTTTTGTGAGCTGATCAATAGAAACTCCAAATCATCAATATTGTAACCTGACTGGTAATTATTTATGTATCTGTATGGAATACATCTGCAGCACCATATATAAAATCAAGAATTAAAAAATAAATTATACATGTAACGAATAATCACACGATAGGCTTAATTCCAAATTTTATATCGAAATAATTCACTTAATAACGTACCCAACAACTTGACGACAACCTTCATTGTACCTCTGCAAGTCTCTTCCCATACGGGAGGACATAGAAAATGTCTTGAACATTTTCGAATTTTCTAAAGAAGTAAATAAAATTAAACTATAATTTTATTGTTCTTCGTAAACAAAAAAAGGGGAATGGAAGAGATGTCAATTATATGTAGGATTATTATAATTTGGCGGTTATAGAAAGAGAAAATAAGAAGAAATGATTTTGTGAATTGTCTACCGCCTAAATATGGAAAAAAGATAGCTATTTTATTGGGTTACATCTCATTTTTTTCATACTAGAAGCTAAATACAGGGAATGGCATGCTATTTTTGTGTGTGTCCTCTCTTTTAATAAATAAGAGAAATAAATAAGACGTTTTGTATTTAGGAGTAAGATAAGATCAACTATAGTTATTTATGAAAATTCCTCAGTTTTGGCATATCCAGAATTTCTATGACCACTAATTTAGGTGACATCATATTGTCCGTTAATAAGTTTCAATTCTTTCTTCCGTCCATCTTTTGACCTAAAAGCGAGTTTATCAATCTTATTTTACAACCATAACTGAAATAAATAAAATACGTACGGACCAAACAAACAAGAGTCAACGATAAACGAATGGACATTGCTCTTCACAAGTCACAAGCCACTGTCATAGAGAATAAAGGGATAGGGCTTGTATGGCTAGTGCGGTTTACATCCCCTATGTGGTTTGCACACTATTACACAGTGAGGGGTTTACCCAGTGCTCACCCGAAGGGCAGAGGCTGTGGCAGAGATTATAGCGGATGTGGGTTATCTTGGGATTCCAAAAAATAAATAAAGGAATGGTTTCTTTTGTATTTGTATTTTCTAAGATAAGGAATAGCAAAAGGCCAATGATGCTTTTGTTTGGAAGTTCCAATTGAGGAGAACCTTTCAAAGCTTTCAATTAGGAAGGTGGTTTGTATTTGACCGTTTTACAAAATAAAAAAAATTGGAAATTTGAAGTGTGTCAAACTTTTTCTATTTTGCTGAATGTGGGTTTATCAAAGTTGCGTGACATACTTTTATTCAAAAAATCTGAATTTGCGTGACTATTATTGGCTAAGTCACTTCTCCATTCCATCGTTTCAATTTGGTTGTTAAATCAGGCACAAAATCTTTTGAATGTTATAATTTTGAATTAAAGATATATAAAATGTATCGAAACACACGTGCACTAGCCCCAACTGTCCTCATCTTAAAATTGTCCACCAGTTTGGTAAAAGGAACTTTGGCACCAAGGAAGCTAATTGCTCAAAATTCAAAATTTATTACTATGTCAATCTTATAGGAATATAGGACTTAAACCGATTATATAAAGGATGAAAGTTTCAATTTTATCCTATAAATAACAAAAGTGGACTTGAATATTTGTTCTTTCTAGAAAGTGAAGATTTTCTTTTCACATGCATGTCTCATTTTATTTTTCTCACTAATTGATACCCGCACTGAAGTCTGACTATTTCAGATTCACACCGCATAGGGCTTTATTCATGGAAAGTGTTTCCTACCAAGGATTTTTTTCATACCCAAATTTCAAACCCGAAATCTCTGATTAAAGAAAGAGCAGTCTCATCCACTACACTACACCTTTCACATGTCCGGGTGCTCTTCAAATAATATAGTACCAAAGTCCAAAAGTGCATGATCAAATCATAGAATATTTGTTTTGACCAAGGTCACCCAAACCTAGGACTCGACTTAGTCCAATGTTCACACGTTAGTGAGCACATTGAAATTACATACGCGTTCAAAAGATTACCACCATCAAGCACAAAGGTATAGTAACAATTAACTATTTAATTTCAAACAACTAGTCATTGATTATATGAACAATATACTAGTTGCTCAAAAGATTAATTTATCATAATTTGATTTTTTATATGTTGATCGTTTGATCATAAATCTATAATAACCCTTTTTCTTTTGTCGCATTTGCGACCAATTATATGTTTCTTGCAAAACTCACATAAATCGAGCTACTAAAAGGGGATGCTAATTATTTGAAAAAGGTAAAAACAAATTATCCTAATTTTAATTTGGAGTAGTAGATATAAAATTGAACAAGACGTAGGATGCATTTAGGATACAAAAGTGTCATGACACTACATAAGACAAATGTGTCTATTTATTTAATTTTATACAAGTTTAAGTGTCTACTACTGCGTACCCAAAGTTGAAAGATATATATGTCAGTTGAAGCTAAATTAAAAGGCACATTTATGTATTACGTCTATATTTTATTATCCGTAGTAACTATATATTAAAGGCAGACCACCGATCATAATTTTAAAATTCAGGATCCGATTGAAGGTGTCAAATACCTATGAAATTAGTTAAAATGTGCGAACGGATCTAAACACCAGATTATCAGGAAACAATTACAACTATTCTTTTTGTGGTAAAAGTGAAAAGTAATACAGAATTAGAAAAAATATAAATAAGTTCTACAACTTATTAAACTGTACTGATAAGTAAAAAAAAAAAAATCCTACTTACCGATTTAGAAAACGTAATAATGTTTTCAAGATTTTATTCAATACCCTCTAGTATTTTTTAGTTGTCTTTATAAGGTTTGACACAATTCTTAAGAAAAAATTAATAAGGAGTGTTTTTAGATAAAAATATTTCTTATTAATTTTTTAATCTTTCTTTATATATGTGCCTCTTTATTTTAGAATAATTAATGTTAAGGGAAATATTGGAAAAAGATAATTAATTCTCTCTTGATTATTTAAATTAATAAATACTCCCTCCGTCCAACAATAAGTACTTATCAACTTTTGACTTTGCACACTTCTTAAGAAACTATAAATATATGGGTAATTTTATTATATCACCCTTTGAATATAGGAGTAATAGATACAATATTTTGAAAAATAATGACTATAATTAATGATAAAGTAAATTAAGTAACCAAGTGTAAAATTATCAATTGATTTCATAAAGTGAACAAGTATTGTTTGACATTCCAAAATAGTATAGTGTACATCTATTGTTGGACGGAGGAAATATTTTTATACAAATAGTTTTAATATATATGACAAGTAAAAAGGAACGGAGGAGTAGTAATTAAGAAATAGATAATGATGAATAAAAATTTGACAAGTAGGCGTGGGGTTAGTAGCATAATCTTCGGTCAAATTATTCCTATTATATATAAACAGTCTTGTTTTAATTCTAAAACTTATCCATTTAATTCGCAATAAACTTAGCAATTTCCACATTCTGATTCGTTCCCACTCTTTTACCAATGACCAAGTGCGTGACTAAAGTGTTTTGAGGCCAAACTCGTTTATTACTATATAATAATAATAGTAATAATAATATTAACATACAACATTTCATAAGTCTTATATAATACAACAATAGACTCTGCCTAGCAATTTGGTCATATCAGTTTATATTGAAGACAAGAAGAAGAGCAAAATGGCAAAGAAAGAAGAGATATCAATCTTAGAACAAAACTACAAGGGATATCATCTTGTACATAGCCAAGTGAAGAAGATTAAGCAAGAAGAAGTGTCTAAGAAGTATATTATTGATTTGTCTCAAAAGCAGCCAGAGATGAAAATAGTTCTAGCAAGGGAGGTTATTGTGACAAGGCAACACTCAAGATCAAGACTTGGATTAAACTCAGGGCAGCCTATCTACGTCGTCGATAACTAGCTAGGTTGAATTAAGTACTAGATAGTTCAATTAAGATGGTGTAGGTTAGTAGTAGTACAGGTCATGAAATAATTAAAGTCTAGTTGTTAGATTTTGTTTTTCCATATTTCATGATCATGATCCTATACTTTTATGGCACTTTAATTATTTTATTTTTCACTTTCTTTTGATGCTTCTTGTTCAATTTGGACAATAACAATTTTAGTTTCTGGCTGAAAGCAGAGAAAAATTCTTTTAATGTTTTGGTACTATTATAAAAAAGATTCACTTCATTTACATCTTTTAAGTAAGGAGATGAAATCATGGTAAAATTTAAAAGTACCATTGCATAGCAATTAGCAAATAGGAAGTATTTTGTATGAAACCTCAACAACAAGGTAAAAGTTCAGATAGTCAACCAACTGAGCCACTTAAGATTTTGTACGAAATTTGTCATGAACATGTTGTATGGTTATTGGTTAAGATTCTTGGTATACATATACTTCAGGTAATAGCCAAAATCTTATTTGTTGCCTGAAGTTTTTGGTTTTCTTTTTTTCTGGTTTTTCTTCTCTTCTTTTGGACAGAAAGGAAACACAAAAAGGTCCAATGTGTTCATAAGAAATTGTTAACAAAAATATCTTCAATGTTACCTTTCTATATTATATTTTACGTTATTCACTAGACGAAATTAGGATTTTAACTTTATGGGTTCTGAATTTTACATTGATGATTCTAAGTGATAATGACTAGGTTTTAACTTTAATAACACAAATATATTGTTTAAGCAAAATCTACTGCTACTAGCTCCACCCCTGCTAACAAACCTCCACTCGGACTAATTAACCCCTGAAACATATGATTAATCAACTTATAATTGTTTCTGTTCATGTCACAAGTTAACTACTGATTACTATGTTCAAATAATTGCTTTGACCACTTCTTGTGCTAGTAGTTAGGATTTTGTTATCCCTTCATTTTCTCTAATAAATCTCCTTATTGATTCAAGGAGTTTGTTTAGCAAGTAGTTTAGCTTGATTTTGTTATTCCTTTATTTTGTCAAATAAAATATCTTTTTATTCAAGGAGTTTGTTTAGCAAGTAGATTAGATGGAGTTAATTTAGGCAAGTGGTTATTTCATTCTTATATATAAAAAAACACCTCATTAACTCAATAAAGACATTCAACTTTTGTGTTTTACTATTGTTCTTGTAGAAAGAAACTTAAGGGAATATCTAGCCAGCTATTAAGAAAAAATATTACTTGGAAACAAAATTTGACTAAACGTTATCCTGAGAAAAATTATCATTTGTATATAGCTACGTGATGTGCAATCTGGCTTCATTTGTTGGTAATTTTCTCACATAGAAAACTTAGTAAAAAGTTTTCATCAAAGATCGAAGTTCCTTTTTAAGGATATTATTTTGCGCATTTAGCAACAGCGAAAAAAACCCAAATGCGCCAAAGTCTCTTGGATCCCCAAACAGTAATTTATGTTAAGAAGTCTCACGTCCAGCAGAGGGATAGGAAATTGGTCTCCTTATATGGACTTGGACAAATCGTCCTCATGAGCTAACTTTTGGGTTGAATTAGGCTCAGGTGTCATATCTTAACATGATATTAGAGTCAGACCAATCTCAATTTGTTGTTCATCGATGTTGGGCCCCCATTATAAGTGTTCATGCTCCAATTGAGGTCTAGGCATACGGATGAGTGTTAAGAAGTCTTACATCAGTAGAGGGATGGAAAATAGGTCTCGGACTTGCCTCCCCTTATAAGCTAGCTTTTGGGATTGAGTTAGACCCTAGTGTCATATTTTAACAATTGACTGGACAAAAGAATGAAATTTATAATTAAGCTTTACATTGCTTAAAAAATAATAAAAAATCACAATGTTGAGGGAGAGCTTCACATGGTTGATGAAAGTATCCAGAAAGCCAATGAAACTAATGTCTCAAGTTAAATTTTAAAGTAACTAAGCTTACAAATAATTTTGAGCTTATGCTCAGGTTTAAAGAGAGATTCCAAAATTAACTATATGTGCACTTGGGATGTTTTGTAAGAATTATTTTAGAAACGGGTGATATTGAAATTGACCCCAGTTATTTTTCGCCAAAATTTCAAATTTAACAAGTTTTACTCTTAACTTTTAAATTTCGTGCATAGAATAAGTAGGCATCAAAAGTTCAAAAATACTCATTTTTAAAGCTACTGAGTGTAATTTCCTATGCCCTCGAGGCGGAGCCAAAATTAAGAGTTTGGGGTTCTAAATTTTAGGACAAAAGAGAAAAAATGTTTCCTTCTAAAAAAGGGATAAGGGTCTGAAAAATACCCCAACTTTGGTCAAATTTGCTGTTGCGATACTAAACTTTCATAAGGACCTATTACCTCCCTAGACTATTTAATACCGTATTTTTTACCCCCTGAACTATTTAATAGTGTATTTTAAAGGTATATATGTGCCCACGTGGACACATTACTATTTATAATGTTGCATTATTTTTTATGTCCACGTGGGCAAATATTATGTTTAAAATACGGTAGTAAATAGTCTAGGAAGGTAATAGGTCCTCATGAAAGTTTAGTATCGCAATAGCAAATTCGACCAAAGTTGGGGTATTTTTCAGACTCTTATCCCTCTAAAAAACACATAAACTTTTGTTGATAGTGGGATTCGAGAACTCACTGGGTCATCAATCTGTTTTGTTAGGGGTTCACAAGTTAATATACATATATATTTATTTAATTTTCTAATACAAATGCAGGATCTACGGAAAAGCCACTAGGTTCGTCCGAATCCACAAACCCCCACTTAGCTCCGCCTCTGCCCCGGTTTCAACCCATAAATATCATGTCCAAATCAAAGAACTTACATTAAAGTATCTTGGTCAAATAATAATTCAGTCGAGATTCAATAGAAAACGCTCTGTTTCCATTTCAATTATATATATTATTATGTATAACCAACCAGCTATAAAGAAGAAAAAAAATATCAGTATAAAAATCTTTAATTAGCGCATAAACCAATTATATACTACCGACCATTCATAAAAAAAAGTATTAGTCTTATCAAATAGATCCGATCGAAGGAAGGGGCAAAAAAAGCATTGTGTTTAGCGTGCAAACAAAATTGTATGTATACAAATAGAAGAGTTTAATGGTGTCGACGGCGTGAGCGGCGTGGTTACAGGCGCTAATTCGCTAAAGACAAGTTTATATTGGTCTCCCTATACATACATTTAATAACTGCTTCTTCTTGTTTAGACTTCTAATTTGTCACAAGATTAGGTGACTTATTGTCAAGGTTAGTTAGGGAAGGTTTAATAAAACCTAGCAAAATTAACCTGTCTTTGACTTTGTGTCAACAGCTACTAATTGAATGTGTTCCAACTTATAAAGTTGTAAATCTGAGTGTGCAGTTCCATCAATTATAAATCAAACACCGTATTAATTATATACATGAATAATATGTCTCCTAACTAATTAACTATCAAACATGATATTAATTTAATAAATGCATAACTCAGCTTCAAACCACCTATCGAATGACCCTGTGTTAATAATATCATATGAATGTAACGGTTCACAAATCATACGTACAAATACTATACTTGAATCTCAACCAAAAGATCTACAAAGACTCTCAATGTTATTTTACAAGTCTAATGGGGAAAGGGTCCAAGTTCTCAAAGTCTATCTACAACTTTTGGCAGTTGTGGTTAGCTTGTGCAAATGGGGGAAAAAAAAAGGAAATATTGAAGAAAAATGCAAAACTTTTGTAAAGGGTCTTCCTGTTATCTCAGAAGGTGGGTGGGTGGGGGACCTTATAGTTTACAAGTTATAATGGTTTTTTTGTGAGTGTGTGAAAAGCATAGTGACAAATCATCATGATGGTTTAGATACCTCATTATTATAAAGACACCTTTTTCAAGTAAAGTTTCAAAGACAATATAATTATTATTCCTTCAAACAAATAAGTACATAAAGATAATGTTTTTAGTCTTTGCTGTGTTTGATTTGGGAGTATATGCCATGATTCACCTTTTGATTAATTTAATTCCATCATTTCTCAATTTCCAATGTTCCAACTAATGTCCTTCTTAACTCCACAATAAATAATCCACACATTATTATTGCTTTTATTATTAAACAATTATAAGTTTAATGATAATCTATGTTATAATTGATTGAATTATACTACTTTCATGTATAAAGATTCATTCAAATTGTTGAAGAAGTAAATAAAATTTATACCAAAAACAGAATTTCCTAGCCCATATAGAGGTGGATTATGTATCGTGATTATAATTTTAATTGTAGTCCAACTATTAAAATACTTGGAATAATCTTGTTTTTAACTAATACATGCATCATAGTTGATATTGTTCTTACACATAGTAAATCATGAACATGCATCATAGTCGATATTATTCTTACACATAGTAAATCATGATATTAAGAATACGGGAAATTGAGAGTTGACACATTATTCTGGTCATTTTTCTGAGACATGAGAAAGTTACTCTGGATAAAGAAACATACCTTTACCAAATTGTGTGACAGAGCATATACTGATTTTTTCACTTTAGAGTACAGTAGTATTTTTCATTTAATAGGAAACTTAATGATAAAACCAAATGTGTATAAAATTTTGTATGAGAAATTCAAGAATTGAAAAGGCAAACACCTGGGGACTCCACTGTCCCTACTCTCTTCTTTCATATTCAAGAAAACAACACCTCTTTGCTGAGTGCTGAATCTGTTGACAGAGCCCATCTACAATATATGGGGGACCAGCTAAGAATTTATTCATAACATCTCTGGTCATTTTGTTCTCTTGTTCATGTCCCTCTCTGCTTAACACTTACTTGCCAAACACCCATTAACATGGCTCGTGGCGGAGTGTTAAGTACTATTTTATCCGTGTCGAGTTTAAATCTTTCTGGATGATGAGAATGATCCCACATTGAACCAGAACTAGAACCCTAAGGTCCATGTAAGGCCTAAGGCCTAATTTGATATGATATCAGAGTCAGACTCACTTGGCTCGATGTGGGGCCGAGGCTGACGCAATTATGAATATAATGTCATGTTTCAAACCGGAGAATAGTACTTTGGATAAAGAATGTCCGGATTCGGGCGTGAGAGGTGTTGATGAGAATGATCCACATCGGAATAAGTCTGTGCAATCTTCCTCTCTTTGAGCTAATTTTTGAAATCTAAATTAGGTTCAAGACTTAATTTGACATTGCTTCGTTGGATATGAGACAATCCAAATTCAAATTTAGTCGAACTACAATTCAAATATCATACCAGGATAGGAAACAAAAAAAAATTTACACGCTTAGAGACAAGACAAGAAAATATGACAGTTTGATTATACTATTAATACTGTAGTGAATTGGACTAGGCATGCTATTTATTTAATGCCACCCACTCATACGTCCATGACTTTCTGTTTGTGCCTTCCAGTATATTAGCTCAGCTCTCTCAAGTAGTGTCACTCAAAATCAGAAACTCCTTTTCTTCTCCAACAAGAACTTCAAATAAGCAATGGCTCTGTCTCTCTTTTTCTTTCTTCTTTGTACTTCTGTAAGAATTGGGTATGCATTTCCTCCTCATCCAGACAAAATCATTCTATTACCTGGACAACCCCAAGTGGGATTTCAACAGTTTTCAGGCTATGTCACTGTTGATGACAAGAAACAAAGAGCACTCTTTTACTACTTTGTGGAAGCAGAAACAGATCCAGCTTCTAAGCCTCTTGTTTTATGGCTAAATGGAGGTACACAAAAGTTACTTTCTTTCTTTTTCTTGAAATTAAGGGTTGTTTAGAAAAATTCTGCCATTTGGTTTCTTGAAAAAGTTTGAAACTTTGATGTTTTCTGTAGGACCTGGTTGTTCTTCTGTGGGAGTTGGTGCATTTTCTGAGAATGGTCCATTCAGACCAAGAGGACAAGTTCTTGTTAAGAATGAACACAGTTGGAATAAAGGTGGAATTTTGTCACTTTTTTTTGCTCATTTGGGTATCTTTAGTTAGCTACAGAAGTTTAAAATTGAATCTTTTCTTGATTATGCAGAGGCAAATATGTTATACTTAGAGTCTCCAGTTGGGGTTGGCTTCTCTTATTCAACTAATACATCTTCCTATGAGACAGTTAATGATGAGACAACAGGTACTCTCTCTGTTTCAATTTGTTTGGCAATTTACTATAAGTCACAACAGTTAACAATTCAAAATATGGTTTAAAAAAAATCATTTGACTGTCCAAATAGTAACTAAGACATAAAAATTTCTATATCCTGCCTGCGAATCGAAGCTCTTATCTCTCTAGCTCTTGAAACGTAGTGAGTAAGTTTTAGCTACTGTTAAACCATAGTTTCATATGTTTAAACATGGATTTCACGTTTAAGTTTTTTTTATTCAGACATAAAGTTCAGCTCCAAAAGTTTGATCTTTTCTTGTTCTGTTTTAATATTCTTTTCTATATAATGACCATGTGATGACTGATGCCCATCACCATTTAAATACTGATTAGAGTTGTAAACTAGCAATTCTTTTATGGTGTAAAGGAAAAGTAACATGTTTGATGAGATTCTGGAATCCTACTGTTTTGTCTTTGTGAAGTATAACTGTTAATTGCTTTATATTTTTATATTTGTACATCCTAAAGCCGTTACACTTTTGTGCTTTTCTTTATGTTTTTTAGCCAGGGACAATGTTGTGTTCTTGCAAAGCTGGTTTAACAAATTCCCACAGTATAGAAAAAACAATTTATTTTTAACTGGGGAGAGTTATGCAGGTAGCTTTTTCTTAAGCACATTGATTAACATGGTAACATTTTTAAATTTTAGATCTTTTTCTTGGTTAGTATTGATATTTTCGTATGTTGATTACAGGCCATTATGTACCTCAACTTGCCAAGCTCATGATTGAGCTTAACAACAAGAAGAAATTGTTCAATTTGAAAGGAGTTGCAGTAAGTATGACCTAATGAAATGAATTTTTACTTCACATTTGCAAACAAGGTGTTGCATTTGATCAAGCGCGTTGTGTTTGTAGTGTATGAGATTGAAAAATTAGTTCTTGTTTAATCCTATTCGTTTTTCTTTCTTGACATGGCAGCTGGGTAATCCTGTTTTGGAATTTGCTACTGACTTCAATTCGAGGGCTGAGTACTTCTGGTCTCATGGCCTAATATCAGACTCCACATACAGAATGTTCACTTCTGTTTGCAATTATTCTCGCTATGTGAGCGAGTACTACAGGGACGGTGTATCGCCAATGTGTTCAAGAGTCATGAGCCTTGTAAGTAGAGAAACCAGTAAATTTGTGGACAAATATGATGTTACCCTGGATGTCTGTATGTCATCGGTGCTCTCTCAGTCCAAAATTATAAGTCCACAAGTAAGTCGTTGCTTAAACTGTGTTGT
Organism: Solanum acaule; assembly: GCA_036250505.1. Lineage (NCBI taxonomy): Eukaryota > Viridiplantae > Streptophyta > Magnoliopsida > Solanales > Solanaceae > Solanum > Solanum acaule. Next base: position 12,263 of record JAJOOR010029557.1, read on the forward strand.
GTCTCAATACTGTCTCCCTTGTCTTATCGAACTACACTGACTGTGTCTTACTGATACTAATAACTAGGAAAATGGTGAGAAGATAGATGTCTGCATCGACGATGAAACTGTCAATTACTTAAACCGACAAGATGTGAGAACAGCTCTTCATGCCAGGCTTGTTGGCGTTCACAGCTGGGATGTTTGCAGCACGTGAGTCAATCCACAAGCTTATCTTAACTAAGAAAAATAGCTTAAATATAAATGAAGTTGGTTCTCCACATCACTTGCTACAATTCAACTCAATACAGAGTTATACCACAGTTACAAGCTGTTTTTGTAGCTTTAAAGGTCCACCCACCTATTTTGTGAGTATTTACTAATTATTTTTTCCTTATACTGCAACAGCATTCTGGATTATCAATTGCTTGATATAGAGATACCAACCATATCTCTAATAGGATTGCTTGTTAAGGAGAGAATTCCAGTCTTAATTTACAGGTACGTATGAAGTATAACCCGACATTATAATCTTCCATCAAACACCAATGCTAATAAATAGATCTGTTGTTTCTTGAAATCTTCTTCTGATTCAAGATCGTAGTATAACGTGTAATATCTTGACAACAGTGGGGATCAAGATTCTGTTGTTCCATTGACTGGAAGCCGCTCCGTTGTACATCAACTAGCAAACCAGATGGGACTGAACACAACTGTACCCTATAGAGTTTGGTTTTCAGGACAACAGGTAAACAAATTGCATTTGATCCATTTTGTGAAATGACAAAAGATAAATTTTAATATTACTTTCATGTAGAAACTCATTTTCTCTTCTTTTTTTTGTTTTCATCATTTTAGGTTGGTGGATGGACTCAAGTGTATGACAATGTCCTTTCATTTGCAACCGTTAGAGGTGCTGCTCATGAAGCTCCTTTCTCTCAGCCAGAGAGATCACTTGTTCTGTTCAGGTCATTTCTTCAAGGCAAGGCACTTCCTGAAGTATTCTAAGATCCCAAATTGGTGATTGGACAGCCAGAGTAAATAGGTCTTTCTTGTGCATACACTTCACAGTTAAATGTAAAAGGTTCCTTGTTTTTTTTCGCTTTTGTTCGGAAAGATTAGTAGTTGTGGAGGTGCGCGCAAGCTTGTCAGAGCACCACGATTATTTGAAAAGGAATGATTAGAAGAAGACTAGAAGAGTCTAAAAAAGGATGATATTAGGGCCTCCTTATTGTGAAATTAGTTTTAGTTTTCATTTTCTTTCTTTAAATTTTGGCTGGCATGCAAATGAATGCAGGAAGAGCATCTGTAAGCTTTGTTGAAAGCAAAAGGTCCACCATCACTAAATATTTGTTCTTTCATAATTCTTGCTTCATGTGTTGAGTTAGTAAATATCATGTTTGTTCAGTAAGTAAATTTGACTTATATGTGAAATTTATTGAATTTAGAAGTAACTGAAAAAACAACACCAAATTAAACAAAAACCTCAAACTTTATGAAATTTCTACTTATAGGTTTTACAAACTAATCTGATGAAGTACACTAATTATGGATGAACTATTCAATCATCTAGTTTATAAAATACGTACAATATATATATGTATATGTGGGGGACTCTTATGGATATATACCCATTAGTCACTAGGTTCCCAATATGATCGAAATTTACACAATATATCAGTGTATATGTTGTGTATATACATGAGGCAACAACTGTGCCTGGTCGAATCCAACTAAAGGTCCAAAATGATGAACAGTCCAGGCCCGTTACTTTATAAGCCCAAAACTTGAAGGGTCCAAATGGATGGGGTGAGATGGGGGAAGGGGGGTCTTAGATTCGATATTATGTTTCTCGATCGAGTTCATCATATGAGGGTATGTGGTTTGCGCTATTACACTGAAGCAGGGCTATCCAAAGTGCAATTCAAAAAAATAGCAACGGTGAATTTCTTTATTATCCAAAAAAAGAAGAAGGGGAAATTCATCGATATACGAATTCAAAAAATATCAAGCATGTTTTGCGGTTTATTAATTTGATGTGATTAAATATCAAATGCGTATAATTTTTTACTCAGTTCATTTAAATGGTCTTCCTTCAATTTAATTGTCTCATGTTTGTTTTGGAAATTGGGTAATTTTGAGGAAAAAGAACAACAACATCGCAATTCACGAGCAAAGGGAGGAAATTGTGAAAGCTGCTTCTCTATAATTAATGGTTCTTCAACATCATTGTCCTACGTCCGTTCAAATTATCTATTGTAATTTTTTTAAAATAAATATCTCAAATTTTGTATCATTTTAAAAGTTCAACATAATATTCATTATCTTTTCTCGTTTTATACTTAGTATTGAAACTCTCAGTTAAGTAAATATTTAATGAAAAAAGATTATATCTTAAAACATAAATGAAGTTAAAATAATCAAAATCCCATCTTAATTTATATTTATTTACAAACTTGTAAATGAAAAACACGATACATAATTTGGGACACAGGAAATAATAACTCGATTCTGAAACACAACTAGTATTAATTAAATACCCCACCCCCACCCCGTATGGTTGTTTGAAAAGTTCATAAGTTTTGGCCATAAATCAATTCCCTCTACGACACGATGTAATCCATTTTAATAGCATTTTTTATCCTTTAGTTATTACTAGGAAATTTTAATTTTAGTCTTTATAATATTAAATTAAAGTATATTTACTCTCTAATTATTGAAATATTTTCTAAATTCTTTTATTTGTAATACAATAAAAAAAAGGTGGGGAAGTAAAGCAACAAAATCCAGAGAATAAAAGGGTGTTTGATGTATGAAAAAAAAAGGAAAAATGAGATGGATGGGGCACCAGAATTTAAGTCTATAATTGAGAAATTGGGTGCGGTAAAATTGAAAGGTCTCACGAGATTCTTGGCTCTTTATTAAAAAAATTCCTACTTTGTTTTTAGTAAATAAATTAATTTAGTGGCAAAGGACGGAGACAGAATTTGAAATACATGAATTTTAGAATTTTATCTTTTTAAATTATGAAGTTTTTAATTAATAACAATTTTTTCAAATAAATAATAAATTTAATCTAAATCTATTGAGTTTGACCGATTCTATTGTAATTTAAATAAAAACTCACAGTTCATTTGAGTTGTCAAAATTAACTCGAAAAGTAGCCCATCTTTTTTTACTTTGGAATACATGAAGGAAATGAAACTTCTGCGTCCTCTCGTTTTGTGAAATAATCAATTATCCGAGTTAACAACTTGTTGGATCTAAAGGGTCTCGTTAGATCTATGTGAACTTAATAATTTTAAGTATATTTTGTAAATATTTAATTGTTAATTTAATTATTATTATACTATTAACTCGAAAATATTGTAAAAATTAAAATAAATAAATTATTAATTATGTTTTTATACATCCAAAAAAAAAGTCAAGCATGATCCATAAAGATAGCTAAGTTGATTGAGCAAGAAATCTCTCACATACATTCTTGATCGATCTCGTCATACGAAATCGCCTAATATGGTTTTTCTCGACTATTATATTGACTATAATCTATGTATTATTATATTGGAGCGAGGTTTATGCCGTTCGTACATGAGGTAATAGCAATTACGATTTGCCTTGTGGTAACTGGTAAAGAAGAAAAAGCAAGTCAAGTACCTTTTATTCTTATTGAGACCAAACATTTTAGATTGGATGGTTCTTTTTGCTAAGACAAGACAATCACATGCACTGGCTGCTACCTAAGAGTCCAGTCTCTATTTTCCTTTGTTCCATCATTTCACATGTTGATTGCTACTTATTCCTATAAAATGTTTGCATGACATGACCTATTAAATTACAGCTCACAAAATAAATGTTGAATTCAAAGTTGAGTGGTAAAAAAATGATTCTATCCATAAAATTTAGTAAATTTTATAGCGTTAAGAGTTAATTATATCATATTTTTATTTTTTCCTAAATTATAAAAATCCCTAAAAATTATAGAATTTTAGATACATCAAAAAAGTTGTGGATACATAGCTGATAGCTCATGGATTGTGAATGATACATTACTTAATGGAATAGATGTATCAAAGAGGGGATAAAGATATATCAGAGAGAGGATAAAGATGTATCTGAGAGGAAATTTTTGTAATTTTTTTTAAATGGTAGCAATTTTAGAGATTATGATAAAATAAAACATGTATTTATGTAATTTTTCCCTAATATGTAGCCTATATATAGCGGTGAATTTAAAATCTAATGTTTTTTTGTTTCTATTTTAATCTCAAGTAAATATAATATAGCAAGTGAGTTTATAATTAAACAAGACTGTATTTATGACACATAACTATAACTTTTTCTTATAACTTCAAGAAAATTACACAACATAGTAGTTACATTTTGGATTGCATAGCAAATATACACTATACACATGCATAGGGGTGTTCACGGTTTGGATAAGAACCGATCCAAATCGAAAAACCAAACCAAATCGATAAAATAAAACCGATTTTATAGGGGTTTGGTTTGGTTTAGTTTTAGATTTTTGAAAACCGGTAGTATTTGGTTTGGTTATGGTTTTATTCGAAAAAACCAAAGAAATAACCGAACCGAACCGATGAATTATATACATATATTTTATTAATATACATACTTACTATTTTTTTTTTATAAACAATTTTAAAGATCTTATATATGTTTTCATTAAAATTCTTTATACTTTACTTATTGAAAGCAAGAATGTCCAAGGTGAAAACATTTATCTTATTAATTTCATGTGTATGAGTGTCTATGACAATTCTTTGTGGGACTGAAAAATGTTATTGTCTCTTCCTTCTAGGTCAATATAGTGAATTTTAAAGCTTTATTGATAGTAAATTCAGTAATCGAAAGTT
>JAJOOR010029558.1:0-16718 GCA_036250505.1 Solanum acaule
CCTCAACAATTCATAATCAATTGAGATAGATAGCAATAGAAATCAACAATGTAATTCAATAACATAAACATAATCTAAGTACAATTCCATAAACAAAGGAATCCAACCCATAATTTTTCCCATAAGGCCGTAATTCTCAACTCATCAATATACTAACAATTCAACATGAATAAATATAGATAATCATAGGAAACATCAATCCAATCTAATCTAAACATAATATCACCAATAGAAATCATATTCACAAAGACCCATATCATAGGCCAAATTTAGAGAATTTGGGGATCATGGGTTCTTCATGAATTCCTTTGAAAATTATCTTAGAAACCCTAATTCCACATTAATTCATCAATAGAATAATTTAGAATATCATTTCACAAAGAACCCATGGTTAGATTGAAAATTGGGAATTTTGGTCTCTGAATCTCTTTTGAAAATCTTTCATAGAACTCCTTGAATGAGAGGCTATTCAAGAATCAAGAGTTATCATACCTTAATTATTGAAGACCCATTAAATCAAAGATGAAATCGGTTGAAAACCCATCTTCTAGCTTGAGCTTCATCCTTGGTCTTCAATAGAGTTTTTGAGAGAATCTATTTTTGAGAGGGAAGGGTCAATTTGAAGAATGGGGTTTAATTTTAGGCATTTGGGGATTTAACCAACTTAAAATACCCTAAAATAGGTATAATAACCGTTTATAATAATTCTCCAAAGTACCCAAACTACCCTTCACTTAGTTGGACCTTTTAAACAAGTCAAACTTGAGTTCTATATTCGCAGATTTCGTTAGGAAACAAGTTCGCGACGCGGAACTGTTCCTGCAAGTTTTTGGAAATTAAATTCTGAGATAGTAGATTCTATGACGTGTCTGCGACGCGGACTAAACCTTTGTCTCTTGGTGGAGCTAGTCCGTGACGCGGACGTGCTCCCTCCAAGCACAGCTTGCAAGCTGCCTTGGCAGCTTGCTTGGCCAAGGTTGGTGTCCTTCTCGGGGACCCTTAGGGTGGCCCCCGGGGAGTCGTATTCGAACGTTTTGACCCTAAAAATATTTATTAAGACACTAGGGTCACCTTCACTTATTTTAGACTCCAAACAACACATAAAAACATGAACAACATACTAGAACACACCAACACGTAAAGGACTAGTTTTCGAACATCTTGGTCGTCCCTTGACGTTTGACTTTCAAACCCTTTAAAACTGACTTACAAGGCTATTCTTCATTATTTTAACAAGTTATTAATGCATAAAACTCATGTGAAGCTCTACTTTATCCTACTTCATTTTTGAGGAGTGTTACAATATCCACCACTTAGGAACATTCTTCCTCGAATGACACTTAAAACACTTTCGAGGACTCAATGACCCAAGTAGCAGCTCACAATACACAACATACAACATCAACATAAGAGCACACATCAAGGAGGAATATCAACTCCACATAAAAGGGTCAAAACAACTTTGTGCAATTCAAGAAAGTAGCAACACATCTACCAACTCCTTATGCATCAACTTATTATTTCCCATTTCATTGGAGGAACTTCCTTCTCCAAATCGTCATATCATATAAGAATTTAATCCACAACATCACTATGCTCAAAACTCTTTACTTCATGTAAGTATAGGAGGAACTACCTTCTCCATATTCGATGAGCATCAACACATATATTAAGCAATCAACAAGACATTTCTTTAATAAGAAAACATCAAGCCTGCTCATTACAATTCTCATGAAGACAACATTACACAACATCTATGGGTGCAATTTCAACCATGAGAAACAAAGTTCATGAAAACTCAAAATACAACTTAAGCATGAATTTTAACAAAAATATGCACATATAAGGAAATCATGTCATAATCATCATTCTCAGTTCAAACACCAATGAAACACAACATGCAACTATCTCATTAAATCACATTATGCAACTTTATCATAAGAAATCATTTAAGCATGCACTTCAAATCAACTCATGCAACACAAGCAAGTAGAAACTTTATTGACCAACTCATAATGAATCAACCACATAGGCCTTTCTCATGTTCATAGGAGGAACTACCTTCTCCTAATCATGAGATGATATTTACCCCTTTTATATCATCAGAGGGTCCAATATGCAATGTCTTTCAAATGCACACATAGACATGATCAACATTTCCACTCATGAGATAATTAAGCAATTCATACTCGTTGCACCATAACATGAGGATTATAGATCATCTACTAGTCTTATCATTTACGCATCATACTATCAAGAACATACATGTCATCACCATGTTTAGTTATGTTCAAGGAGGGACTACATTCTCCTAGTCACAACATGCTCACATGGCATCATAAAACTCATAAGCAAGCATTCACAAAGGTCAATTCATTTAAGGAGAAGTTCTCAACTTCTAACCTAAGCATGCCCATAATCTCTTCCTCATGAAGTCAAGAGTGCATTCCCCATAAAAAGATGCATATTGACATGAGAAACATGAATTTTATTACTAAAATTCCATTTTTATGTAATAAGAATCCTTCAAAGCATGCATAACATAGTGTCTTCTAGGACATGCATAACATACGAAGATCATGCAACTCATAATCATATTCAAGACATGCTCAACTAGGAATCACCATGGATCAATCCTCAACAATTCATAATTAATTGAGATAGATAGCAATAGAAATCAACAATGTAATTCAATAAAATAAACATAATCTAAGTACAATTCCATAAACAAAGGAATCAAACCATAACTTTGCCCATAAGGCCATAATTCTCCACTCATCAATATACCAACAATTCAACATGAATAAGTATAGATAATCATCGGAAACATCAATCCAATCTAATCTAAACATAATTTCACCAATAGAAATCATATTCACAAAGACCCATATTATAGGCCAAATTTTGAGAATTTGGGGATCATGGGTTCTTCGTGAATTCCTTTGAAAATTATCTTAAAAACCCTAATTCCACATTAATTCAACAATAGAATGATTTAGAATATCAATTGATAAAGAACCCATGGTTAGATTGAAAATTGGGAATTTTGGTCTTTGAATCTCTTTTGAAAATCTTTCATAGAACTCCTTGAATGAGAGGCTATTCAAGAATCAAGAGTTACCATACCTTAATTATTGAAGACCCATTAAATTGAAGAAGAAATCAATTGAAAACCCATCTTCTAGATTGAGCTTCATCAAGGTCTTCAATGGAGTTTTTGAGAGAATCTATTTTTGAGAGGGAAGGGCTAATTTGAAGAATGGGCTTTAATTATAGGCATTTGAGGATTTAACCAACTTAAAATACCCTAAAATAAGTATAATAACCATTTATAATGATTCCCCAAAGTACCCAAACTACCCTTCACTTAGTTGGACCTTTTAAACAAGTCAAACTTGAGTTCTATATTTGCTGATTTCGTCGGGAAACAAGTTCACAATGCGGAGCTGTTCTTGCAAGTTTCTGGAAATTAAATTCTGAGACAGTAGATTCCACGACGTGTCCGCGACGCGGACCAAACCTTTGGCCCTTGGTGTAGCTAGTCCGCGACGCGGATGTGCTCTCTCCAAGCACAACTTGCAAGCTGCCTTGGCGTACTTCTTACTTTTGTATTGAGGACACTACACATTGATTTTTGGTGGGGTAAGGGCCTTCGTGCCAATATTCCCCTTTTTACTTTATGTTTTGTTATTTTTATGTTTTGGATGATTGTAGTCTGTTACTTTTCTTTATATTAGAGTGTTTCATTTGTTTTGGTTTATCTCTTGTTCCTATTTTGTTTTATCTCAATTTTGCAACTACCCCATGAGTTTTCATTGATAATAATTTGTGGATTTATTTGGCTCAATATCGATGTCTTTTTAATAGTACTTATGATGAGTGATGAGTCCACGATTTGGACTCTTTTAGGGCTTTATTTTAATGGATTTAGTGTCCTCAAATGCATATTTTGTCTCAATAACTAATGTAAATCCTTGAATTTCAGGTATTTGGAGTTAGGGACAAAGCATGGACACTATGGAGCAAAAAGGAACAAGGCAACTGAAAGAATGAAGAATAGAAGGCCTAAGGATCGCCTAAACCATTGGGTGAGTTTCCGAATGGCCTTAGTCTCCCCAAATTTCCAGTGTGCCAAGCCCTGAAGGACAAAATAAAATGGGCGATAGAAAGAAGCAATCAGCGAGTCGTCGAACGGTTCCGCGAGGCAGTGCCATATCGCCCAAAGTTAGAGAACTTGATGAGTGGTGGATTTCCACTCATTTGAGGCTCTTTTCATAGTTATGTTTTCTTGCTTTAGTTTAGAATTAGTGTTTTTATTGTGTTTTTCTTCATATTCGCTGGAAAAATAAATGGAGAGTAGATATAAAAGATATTTGAAGAAACCAAGTGGAATTGAGGAAAAAGGAGTCAATGGGAAGAAAGTGGAGTTGGCAAAATAGTACTCATGGCGACCGCGTCAAACAAAGCGATTGCATAGGCCAAGAAATTCAGACCTCCTGATCGCATGGTTAACGTTCATGAATGCATGATTTCATGATACTGCTCATCACGATTGCATGAGTATAAGCTATTGTGACCGCGATAAAGGAACCGCCTCGCACCCAGACAGATTGGAAATATGACCAAATTGATCCCAAATATTCTTTTACACTCATCAACAGACATTGTTCATCATCTAGAAAACAATCTTAGAGAGTAGTTCATCTTCTTAGCTTAGAGTAGACAAAAACATCATATTTTTCTTCATTTTGGGTTGAGACTTTGATGACAAGTTGCTTCACAATTCACAATTTGGTTATTAAGGTTATATGCTTAATAGTAAAATACCTTGTTCCGTTCTTCATATCCTTTCTTTATATTGATAGAATTGTCGATGTAATTGCTAATTGAGATTAGGATTTTGTGCAAGAAATAAACAATTCATTTGGTATTCGATTTCTCATTCTTTTGCTTTTGTATGTAATTCCATGTTTTCATGAATTAGGTTTAATATAATGTTCATGCTTTAATCTATGAATTGAGAGTGCAGGCTAGAATATAGCTTTCGATCTTTGTGGGTTGTTTGAAAGAGAATTTTTGTAGTGGAGAATTAGGTTAATAATCATATTTGGCGTTGAATCATAAATTTGAGACTGAGATGAGACATTTTAGGTCTACTCTTTTGAATGCTAAATTTTCTAGAAATAGGGGATTATATTAAGGTATTGGATTGCATTGTTGTTAAACACGATTAAGACCAAAAGAAGATTTCGTGATAAAATATTTTGAGACCTAAAGGAGATTAGTATTGATTAATGATGATCTAGCCTACATTTGATTGATTTTCATGTGTTGAGTTGATAATGGATCATTGAATGAGTGTGAATTCTAAATTTCCTGATATCCCAATTATCGCTTGATTGATATTCTCTTTGCCCAAATTCATTGTTTGGTTACCACAATCGCTCTTAATTCGATAACATTATATTTTGTGTGTCTAGATTCCTACTTGTAGCTACTCATTCTTTGTCCTTTCAATTATCGATAAATTATTCTTTATGGAATTTGACCTTGACTCTCAGTTGGGTATATTTATTGACGACGATCTCTTATTTTTTTTTAGTTGTTTTAAGTAGGGTGCTTAACACTAAACTTCAAGAGGTGGTAATGGGTCTTGTTTGGTAATTGTACTAAGTGTGGAAGAAAGCATGAGGGTAAATGTTTAGCGAGTTCCAATGCCTGCTTTGGTTGTCGTAAGACGTATCACAAGATAAGGGATCGTCCTTCGGTTTCTATAAATGAGGGAGATAATCATCATAGGGCTCAACCCTACTCTTCATCCAGTCGAAGTGGTTCGGGTGCTAATTCTCCTAAGTAAAAGAGGTTTTATGTTCTTCAGACTCAAGGTGAACAAGATAATTATGTGGTTACCGGTATGTTGAAATTTTTTCAACTAGATGTATATGGTTTACTTGACCCAGTGCTACTTTGTCTTTTGTGACGCCATATGTGGCTATGAAATTTGATATGCTTCCCAAAGTGTTGTGTAACCTTTTTATGTCTCTACTCCTCCTGGTGATTCTGTGTTGGCTGAGAGGGTATATAAAAAGTGTCCCATCTTTTTATCCCATAGAGTTACTCTTGTTGACTTGGTAGAGATTGATATGCTAGATTTTGATGTCATCCTTGGGATGGATTGGTTGCACTCTTGCTATGATTCTATTAATTGTCGAACTCGAGTAGTTAAGTTGCAGTTCTCGAATGAGCTTGTCCCAGAGTGGAAGGGGGGAAATTCTATGCCGAAAGGTCGTTTCATTTCTTATCTCAAAGCTAGAAAGATGATTTATAAGGGTTTCTTGTATCATTTAGTTAGGGTGAGGGATATGGATTCTGAAACCCTTAGTCTTGAGTCGGTCCCCATTGTTAATGAGTATCCGAAAGTGTTCCCAGATGATTTACCCAGTATTCCTCCCGAAAGGAAAATAGATTTTGGTATTGACCTTCTCCCAGATACGCAGCTTGTTTCTATTCCTCCATATAGAATGGCTCTGGTAGAACTTAAGGAGTTAAAGGAACAATTGAATGATTTGTTAGATAAGGGTTTCATCCGACCGAGTATCTCTCCATGGGGTGCTCAAGTTTTGTTTGTTAAGAAAAAGGATGGTTCACTCCTAATGTGTATTGACTATCACTAGTTGAATAAGGTGAATAAGTATCCTCTTCCAAGGATAGATGATTTGTTTGTCCAACTCCAAGGTGCAAGTTACTTCTCTAAGATCGGCCTTAGATCGGGTTATCACCAATTGAGTGTGAAGAATGATGATATTTCGTAAACGGCTTTTTGAACCCGATATGCTCATTATGAGTTTTCCGATTTGATGAATATGTTGTTTAGACAATACCTTAACATGTTTGTGATTGTGTTCATTGATGATATTTTGATCTTCTCAATGAGTGAGAGTGAGCATATTGATTATTTGAGGATGATGTTGCAAATCCTTAAGGAACAACAACTCTATGCAATGTTTATCAAGTGTGAGTTTTGGCTAAGGTTCGTAGATTTCCTTGGTCATATTGTTTCTAGTAAGGGAATTAAGGTAGATCCTAAGAAGACAGATGCGGTCAAGAGTTTTCCTAGACCTCTATCACCTTCGGACATTAAAAGTTTTTTGTGTTTGGCTGGTTATTACCAACGATTTGTTGAGGGGTTTTCTTCTATTGCCTCTCCATTGACGACTTTAACTCAAAAGAAGACGAAGTTTGTATGGTCCGAATTATGTGAGAAGAGTTTCCAAGAGTTGAAAGATAGAGTTAAATCCGCTCCAGTTTTGACTTTACCAGAAAGGACAGTTGTTTTTGTGGTATATTGTGATGACTCGGGAATTGGGTTGAGATGTGTGCTTATGCAATATGGAAAGGTTATTGCCTATGCTTCAAGGTAACTTAAGGTTCATGAGAAGAATTATCTGACCCACGATCTTGAATTAGCGGCGGTGGTTTTTCCCTTAAAGATATGGAAGCATTATTTGTATGGTGTTCATGTAGATGTGTTCACTGACCACCAGAGCTTGCAATATGTGTTTAATCAAAAATATGTGAATCTTTGACAAAGAAGGTGGCTTGAGTTATTGAAAGATTATGATTTGAATGTTCTCTATCACCCCATCAAGGCGAATGTAGTAGCGGATGCTCTTAGTAGGTTGTCTATGGGTAGTGTTTCTAACATTGATGATGATAAGAAGAAATTGGTACGAGATGTACATAGATTGGCCCGTTTGGGTGTTCAGTTAGTGGATTCCACCAAGGGCGGTGTTATGATTCATAATGGTTCTGAATCGTCTTTCATGAGTGATGTGAAAGCTAAGCAATGTCCTGATCCGACTTTGCTAGAATTGAAGGAAGTGATGCTCAAAAAGTCTGTTGAGGCTTTCTCCAAAGGGGGAGATGATGTACTTAGATACCAAAATCGATTGTGTGTTCCAAATGTTGATGACTTAAGGGAACAAATCTTAATAGAACCCCATAGTTCTTTGTATTCTACTCACCCGGGAGCCACCAAGATGTACCGCGATTTGAGGAGTTCTATTAGTGGAATGGGATGAAGAAGGATATTGCGGGATTTGTGGCTAAGTGTCGAAATTGCCAACAAGTGAAAGTTGAGCATTAGAAATCGGGAGGTTTATCCCAAGACATTAGCATTCCTACTTGGAAGTGGGAAGACTTGAATATGAACTTTATAGTAGGGTTGCCACATACTCAGCGACAATATGATTCGATTTGGGTCATAGATGACCGAATGACGAAATCAGCCCATTTCTTTCCCGTCAAAGTTTCTTATGCAGCGGAAGACTATGCTAAGTTATATTTGAGGAAAATAGTAACCTTGTCCATTATCTCCGATAGAGGTACTCAGTTTACTTCTCTATTTTGGAAGTCATTCAAAAGGGTCTTGGCACTAAAGTGAAGCTTAGCACAACTTTCTACCCACAAACCAATGGGCAAGCGGAGCGAACTATCCAAACTTTAGAGAATATGTTTATAGCATGTGTCATCGATTTCAAGGGAAATTGGGAAGATCACGTATCGTTGATAGAGTTCGCTTATAATAATAGCTACCATTCTAGTATTGGTATGGCCCCCTTTGAAGCTCTTAATGGTAGGAGGTGTAGATCTCCCATAGGATGGTTTGGCGTGGGTGAAGTTGCCTTGATAGGACAGAATTAGTTCAAGAGGCTATGGAGAAAGTCCGACTTATTAAAGAGAGGTTCAGGACAGCCCAAAGCCGACAAAAGTCCTATGTCGATGTTAGAAAAAGAGACCTTGGGTTTGAGGTTATTGATTAGGTCTAATTGAAAATCTCACCCATGAAGGGTGTGATGAGATTTTGGAATAAAGGGAAACTTAGTCCCCAATACATAGGCCCGTATCAAATTTTGAGACATGTTGGTAAGGTTGCTTATGAACTTGATTTGCCAAATTATTTGGCAACGGTGTATCCGGTGTTCCATGTCTCTATGCTTAAGAAGTGTGTCGGAGATCCCACATCCTTTGTTCCCCTAGAAGGCTTGGGGGTTGATGAGAGTCTCTCTTATGAAGCGGTACCGCTCGAGATCCTAGACCTGCAAGTTAAGAAGTTGAGAAACAAGGAAGTTGCTTCCGTGAAAGTATTATGGAAGAATTACTTAGTTGAGTGTGCTACTTGGTAGGCTGATATGAAGTGCCGATATCCTAATCTTTTCCCTTCTACTCTAGCTTAAGGTAATGAGTTTCCTCATGATTTACTCCTTATTTGAAGTCATGTGTGTTTTAGATGTTCCCGTGATTTCCTTATGTTATACATGTTCATGAAAACTTGTGTTTTGAAAGAAAATGAGTATATATGATTGATTTTCCTCATATTGTAGTGCATTGAGTATGAGTTGCATATATACTTCATGAGATGAATTGATGAACAAGCTTTAGATATGCTTTTTGAGATTGAATTGCATATAAGCTCCATGAGATTGTGTTGAGCATTTTTTTAGCTTGGAGAAGGTAGTTCCTCCTTGTAAATGAGTATTGTTGAAAAATTCATGCATATTGGGTTGCTAGATGTAGTTCCTACTTCCTTATGATCCATTTATGTATGTTGATCTTGGAGTTGATGTTTTCTCCTTAGTTATGTGCATTGCATGCATAATGGGCTGATAAAGTTTGTTTCACCCCCATATGATGTTTTGAGGACGTCCTAGATTGGAGTCGATAGTTGCTCCTTGCTTGTATGCATTGCATTACAGGTTGAGTTGATAGTTCCTCCCCTACTCTTTTAGAACCAGTTTGAATCACATTCGAGGAAGAATGGTCCCAAGGGGAAGATAATGTAACACCCCGTATCCGAAAAAGCGAAAAGGAACAGATTTTAGGAAGTTGCAAGTGCCAGCCACGGAGGCCAACCACGGCCAGTGGGTTCAACCACGGACCGTAGGTAGGTCTATAGGTTGGCCACCTTGGCTAGGTTACAGAGGCCCAGGACCACGGCCTGACCTATGGACTATAGGCCAGATCACGGTTCGTGGTTAAGGTTCGTGGTTCGATGGCCCAAAAACCATCTTCTGATCACCAACCACGGTCTAGCAGGACGGGCCATGGGTCAGACCACGGTCCGCCGACTGGGTCTATGAGTGGAAGGTCGGTGGTCAATTGGCAGTTAAGTTCAGGGGTAGCTAGGTCTTTTCCTAATTATTTTATATTGATATTATGTCATTTAGCCTATGTTTAGGACCCCTATATAAAGGATTTTAACCCTCAAATTAGTTCATTCAAGTCATTATTTCCAAAACCCAAAAGAAATCCCGAAGTCTTCCTCTCAAATAATTCTCTCTCTAGAACTTGAAGAAGAAGAAAGAGTTGGAGCTAGGATCAAGGTCAAGTCTCCATCCCTCAAGCATTTGTGTGCTTTGTAATCAATGCATGATGGCTCTTCATCCATGGATTCCTTCCATCCGTGGTGTCCCGTATATTCCCCAATTGAGAAGATGAACGTCCCCAATGTGAATTAAGGTTTCTTCCAATATTGTAGGTATTGATGAATGTTGATCCAATTGAGTGGATTATGATTGTTTATGATTGAATTGATAGTAATACATGATTTAGGATGAAATTGCATGTACCCGTGACTAACCCATGTTTAGAAAGATGAAATTGATGTAATATGGGTTTTATGCCATAAAAACAGAATTCATTAGTTTAGATGTATTCAGTCTAGGATTTATGAGATACATTAGAATTGAAGCCTATATGATGAATCATGATTAGGATTGCTTTGATATTGAAGACTATGATATGATTATGATATTGAATTGCTTGAGATTGAGCATATAGAATGACTGAGATAAATGGCTTTGAGAGTAAAGCTTATGTTGTCAATTGTTGACTATTGATGTAATTGTTGTGGAAGGGATAGTTCCCACAAGAATTGCTTATGTTATGAATGTGAAAGGCTTTCTCACATTGAATGATTCTAGGTTGAAAGGATTGCTCCCTAAAATGAATCTAATGCTAATGACCAAGAAATCGATGAGGCTAGAGACTATTATCGATGACCTCCAAATGAGATGAATATGAAGTGATTACCTGTATTCCATGAAAAAGGGTAAAGAGGCGATTACCCTTATTCCTTAAAGTTTTAACAAGAGGCGACTCCACATGTTCTTATGATATGATTGGACAAAAGGCAAGTACCCATGATCCTTATAGAATGACAAGGGGCGACCCATGCCACATGATGTCGGACAAGAGATAAATACACATGATCCATATGTTAAGTTGGACTAGGGGCGAGTACCCATAATCTATATGTTAAGAAGGACTAGAAGCGACTACCCATGTTCCTTTGTAGTAAGGCAAAGAGGCAATTCCCCATGTCTATACAAGATAAGCTAGATTATGATATGATGTATGATGAGCTTGGATTGTTTTTTGAGTTTCCTTCCATGATATGCTTGACTAGAGGTGGATGACCCAAGTCTTGACTAAGGATAAGTTGAGGTTACTTTAAGAAGTATCTCTCCTATGTTATGATGATTTAAGTACTTTTATTATGCTTATGACTTATGTCATTATCTCTTATGATTATGTTGATGTTTATGTTGGCTATCATATTTAGTACATGTTTGTACTAAGCATACTCTTACCTACATTTCTTATCCAAATGTAAGGTCTGACGATATCGACTCTCATCCCCGTGGCTAGGATCTTAGTAGAGCAAGACTTGAAGATTGGTGAGTCCTCATAGCATTCAAGGATATGGCCACCATTTCTCTTATGTCCTTTCATTTTATGTTTTTAACACTATTATATGGGTTGTGTCCCAAGATATTCAATGTTTTAGATTGTTTGAGACAAGTGTAATAGACTTCCACTTATTTTATATAAAACTTTGTTGTTGGTTGAAAAATATATTTCCTCTCATTTCTATTATCTTATGTTATGAAAGCTAAAAGGCTTATATGAGGCGTCTCGGGGTCTTGTATGCCATGTTACGTCTAGGGGGTACACCTGGGTCGTGACACAAAAACATTGAAAGGAGTACAAACTCCAATTTGGTAGTCGTCTAACCAAAAGTGTGGATCGCCCAATTGGTCTGACCTCTTCTAAGTTGATAGTGTTCACAATTGAAAATATTCAACGCAGGTCGGCGGACTAACAGATGAAATAGTGATTCACCAATGCTGAAGGAAAGATAACCCAATTTCTCTTCTTTGTTTTTTATCTCAGTGTTTTTTTCAAGGTCCAGAATGGGTGAACTAGAAGTCCATCACCGAATATGATAGATCTTTGATTTAAAGTGAAGGCTTAAAGGCGAACAATGTGGTAATTGGTGATCCACCGAATGTGAAAGGCTGACTCGGTCAAGTTCGCTAACTGAGATTCAAACACCTAAAGCTCGAAGCCTGAAGCAGGAAAAGGGTGAGCTAAAAGGAAATAGGTGATCTGCCAAATGAACAAATTGAGCTTGACTAACATCACCGAACGGGTCAAAATTAGAATTTTGGGGAAACTATAAATAGTCCAAAGGAGAGAGAAAATGTATAAGATTTTTAGTAGAGTTTCTGTATGAAGTTTTAGAACTCAGTTTTTTTTGTAGGATACTTGAGAAATTATTGCTTAATGTCAATTCCCTGATAGTTGAAATCATAATTGGTATACTTTCTTTTTATTTTATGATGCTTGTCTAGAACTCCAACTCTAGGGGTGTGATCATGGGATTGGGTGTTGATTGAATTTAGTGGGTCTTGTGTGTTGCTCAGTTTTACCGATGTATTTTCATGGACTTGAACAAATTAGCATGGGGTTAATTTATGGGTTAAGGTGTAAAATTATTCCTAGCCTAGATCTTCGATTGGTGCTCGAAAGTGGGTAATTAGTTTGATGCTAGAAATTTAGGGTAAATTTCTATAGTTTGCTCGAAAGAGAAATTGTGTCATCATGACAACAATGCCATTGTGAAGAAGGAAGATCCAAGAGCTTTCACCATACCATGTACCATTGGGGTGTGCTTATTTTCCAAGGCTTTATGTGTGCTTTGAGCAAGCATAAATCTTATTCCATTGAAGATTTTCGATAAGCTTTGGCTTGGAAAAATGAATCCAACGAATATAAGGATATTGATGACTGATTGCTCAATTAAAAGACCGGTTGACGTAGGGTATGATGTCCTATTAAAGGTAAATAAGATTTTATTCCCAACGGACTCTATGGTATTGGATTGTGAGATTAATGTTGAAGTCCCTTTTATACTTGGTAGGCCATTCTTTGCTACCAGCAAGGCATTAATTGATGTTGAGGGGGTGAGTTGAAATTCCAGGTAAATGAAGAAGAGGTTAGCTTCAATATTTCCAAGTCCATTAAGTATCCAAGTGACATACATGTGGTGTCGCACTTGAATCAAATTATTGAGGCAGTGTCGAGTATTGGTGAGGCTACATATAGTAGAGAATCATTGGTAGCACTGTTCTCAATTATGATGAAGAAGAAATAAGCGATTATGATGAGGTAGTCACTATTCTTGTTGGTGTGCGATCTTACACATCGAATCCAAAAATATTGCACATTGACTTTTGTAGTCCAGAAGCTCCATTGTCCAAACCATATATTATAGAACCTTTGAAATTCGATTTGAAAGTACTCCCTCCTCATATTAGATACACTTTTTGGGAGCCGGCAATACTTTACCGGTAATAATTGAAATTGACCTCAAAAAATGACCAGTAGATTTATTGATCAAGCTGTTAAAAAAGCATATTCAGGTCTTGGGGTGGTCAATTGCAAGCATTGTGGAAATTTCTCTGAGGTCTGTACTCATAAGATTCACTTATTCGAATGATGTAAGAAAGGCATCGAGCATCAAAAGAGATTTAATCTTCTAATGCAGGAAGTCGTAAAAAAAAGATAATAAAGTGATTGGATGTGGGAGTAATTTCTAGTATTGCAGAAAGCCAATTAGTGAGTCTAGTTTAGTGTGTTCCGAAAAGGGAGGCATGACAGTAGTTCCAAATGAGAAGGCCCATGATTGGGTGGCAATTATGTATGGATTACCAAAAGCTAAATTCTTTGACCGAGAAAGACCATTTCACTATGTCCTTCATTGACCTAATGCTTGATCGACTTGTCTTTATGGGACATTTACTCTCAAGCTGATGCCCTTTGGATTGTGCAATGCACCGGCCAATTTCCAAAGGTGCATGTTGCCTATATTTGTTAATATGGTCGAGGATTCTATGAAAGTTATATGGATGACTTTTTCATAGTTGGGAACTCATTCGAAGAGTGTTTGAGCCATTTGGAGAAGGTGTTGCAACTATGTGTTTAATCAAATTTAGTTCTCAATTGGGAGAAGTGCCACTTCATGGTAAAGGAAGGGATAGTTCTTGGCCATATACTTTTTGGAAATGGGATTCAGTTAGATCAAGCTAAAATTGATTTTATTACCAAGTTTCCTCCTCCAATTTCACTAAAGGGTATGTGGAGTTTTTTAGGCGATGTCAAATTTTACCAATGATTTATAAAAGATTTCTCAAAAGTGGCTATTCCATTGTGTCGGTTTCTTGACAAAGAAAGTACTTTTGAGTTTGATGATGCTTGTTTGAAGGCATTTGTGAGCTTGAAAGAAAATTTTATCTCAACCCCTATCATAATCTCACCCGATTGGAGTCTTCCATTTGAATTGATGTGTGATGCAAGTGGATTAATGCTTGGAGCTATTCTTGAGAAACATAAGAATAAATTCTTCCATCCTATTTATTATGCTAGGAAGACACTAAATTATGCCCTCAAGAACTATATGGTGGTGGAACAAGATTTGCTAGCCGTAGTGTACGCTTTTGAAAAATTCAGAGCATTTTTGTTGGGTACCAAAGTTGTAGTGCACACCAATCATGCATCCCTTTGGTATTTGATAGAAAATAAGGAAACCAAGAGTTTGATTTTTAAGTGAGGGATAGGAAAGGATGTTAAAATCAAGTGGCTGACCATCGCTCGAGGTTGGAGTCAAGTATAGCTTTGGAAAAAGAACTAAACATCGATGATGGTTTTCCCAATGAACTTGTGATGATGATCTCCCAAACCTCAATGCCTTGGTATACCGACTATGCAAATTTTATTGTGTGTGTATTGATGCATGAAGGATTGAGTAACAATCAAAAGAAGAAGTTCTTTTGATGTTAAAAAGTTTGTGTGCAGTGAACCCTATATTTTTAGGGAATGTGCTGATCATATCATCAGGCATTGTTTACCTGCAGTTAAGGTGCGAGAAATCCTTGAAGCTTTCCATGCTTTCACCCGTGAGTGGGCATCATAGAGGTATTTGTACAACTTCCAAGGTATTGCATGGTTTACCAGGATTCTCATGCCTTTTGTAAGATTTGTGTGGAGTGCGAAATGCAAAGGAGTATTTCAAAGAGGCATAAGTTACCTCTTTTGTATATTCTCAAAGTTGAGATATTTGATGTGTGGGGTGTTGACTTCATGTTACCTTTCCTTGCTCTTTCGAGAACAAATACATCCTAGTGGCAGTTGATTATGTGTCAAAATGAGTAAAGTTATGGCTTTACCTAACAACAAAGGGACAAGTGTCATAAAGTTCCACAAGAAGTATATTTTCAGAAGGTTTGGTACCCCAAGAGCCATTATAAGTGACGACAATTCCCATTTCTTTGATCGCCAATTTGAAGCACTTTTGTCTATGTATGGGGTAAATAGAATGTCGCTACACCGTACCAACCACAATCAAGTGGCCAAGCTGAAGTGTCTAACTGAGAAATCAAGAACATATTAGCCAAAACAGTGCATATCAAGTACACTGATTGGTCAAGAAAGCTTGACGATGTGCTTTGGGCCTATCAAACGAACTTCAAGTCTACTATTGGCATGTCCATGTACCAATTATTATTTGGGAAGGCCTTTCACTTGCCTACTTGTAACTAATGAGTCCATGTTTTTGAAACGACCCCAAAAATGTCCAAAAATGTGCTCCGGAAACACCTAAAATTGTAATTTCCATATATCTCAAAATCCGTGCATGATTTCGGAAATTTGAGTTCATATTCTTATTCAGGGGGTCAAATTGAGTGGGAAATGGGTCTAACCCAAATTTTAGAGCAACCGTATCAAAATTCGAAAATCGCAAAAAATGCGATTTGGAGGGTCAACTTTAAAGGAGCATATCTCTTAGCACAAAAGGAACTGGAAAGGCCACAACCTATTAAATTAAATCCCTTTGAGTTATCTTTCCAATGCAATTGGTTTCACCTCATTCCGAGTTAGGATGAAGGAGTTATGATCATTTTCGTAAAACCTGTCCGGGCAGAATTGCAATTTCCAGAGAGCTAAGTTACTGTAGCGGGCTGAGGATGTTTTTCTTTTATAAAAAAAGGATATGTCCCATACTTAGTTATATTTCTTTCTAGCTTCAAAACACTCAAAAACACTCTCTAAGCCCTCTTCAAAATTTCACCAAGATCTTCAACTAAATTCAAACATCTCAAGCTCTAATTTCGGATTCAAGACTCAATCTCAAGCTTCAATTCTCCATTCCAATCTTCATCAAGGATTCTCCAAAAGTTGAGGTATGTGGGTTGATTGTGGAAACCTTCCTTTCCACAAGTCCAACTATTTATCCTCTATTTTACTTCAAGTTTATGGGTCCTTATGATCATTTATGAACTCTTGAATTATGGAATTACTACTACACATCCTATTAT